>MDKF010396266.1:0-21112 GCA_026770625.1 Nicotiana glauca
TTTAATTGGAAAAACTCCCCGTTCGCCCGCTTTTGCCCCTCGGGGTAGGGGGCGAGCCGAAAGGAGGTGTGACAACTGCTTTTAATTATTTTAAACAGCCTCTAGGAAGATTCAATGTCATTTAAAATACGTCGTAAACCATGCTACATGAAATGCACCCGTGGTTCGCAACACGCTTTATTTAACATTGTTGAATATTGAAATTGGGTCATATGAGATGTACACCCGGATTTTGTAATTAAAAATCACAACTACGTCACGGGAACCGTATCCGTAGCTATGATGAATTATTTAAAGAACGCACCTAAAGCAACTACGAAAGCTCAATTTTAGAAACAAAATTTGTGAGGGCCATAGATAATTTAATTGATGGCATGCCTCGAATCTTTTCTATAAGAGTTAACTAGTTTTATGAGGGCCATGGATTATAAGTTAGTTTGGCATGACACGCCCCAATTTATTCTAACTAAGGGAGTTTATTTAAATAAGACTAAATATACTAATTGAATTTCAAACTAAAATTACTTAACTTAAGGCCAAGTTTTTAAAAATTATGTTGAAAAAACTACTTTGGGCCAAGACGTCCAGCATCAGATTAAGCCCAGAAATGCATTAGCTCCAAAAAGCTAGTTTTATGCTCCAAAATTGGGCCAAACAGAATGAGACGTCTAGGGGTCTTGCCTTTGTTGGATCTTAACTAAGGATTTGCCCACATTGGGCTTCAGGCAGGCCCAATTACTATATGTTTTCTTGTTGGGCCTATTCACCTTTGCATTTTTCAGTTAACCTTACGCAGAACATGTTTTGCCCGAAAACCATAATTTGCTTCTAAAGATCACTAAAATTGAAACAATACTATTTCGAGTCTGAAATAAATATCTATCACAACTTGTAAGACACGCATTTATGCTGAATTTGCAAATGGAATTTTTTTAAAAACTAAAGATCGGCTTTACTGGGGTTAATGCCCAGGACAACTTGCTTAGGCCCAGACTTGCTCGAATGAATCCCAAACTTGGGCCTGGATGTAAGTCTGGCCCAATTTGTATTACATACAACCATAAAATATGTTTATTACAAAAGGAAAATCTACTATTGAAAGTCTACTGATAATTAAACTTAATTTGAAACTTAACCATCCATTTACAATATTGACAGTCCAAAACTTTATACAAGAAAGATTTTTAACCTAATGAATCATTAACCTAACATCCCTCATAGCTAACATCTAAAAGAAGAAAAGAACTTCTAAAAAGAAGGAAAAATTTCTTCTAGCCTCCAATTACTGCCTTCAGATTCCTCAAAACCAATGTACCAAATTGCAAGAGATCAGCTACAAAGCTGCTTCTCACAAGTTGATTGTTTAAACTACAACTCTGAAGCTTCTTATTGCCAAACCAACTCCCGTTTCTATCAAGAATCTCATGCATCTGACCATGAAAGGGTCAGATTCACAAAATACCTTTAGTTACACCAATCTACTAAATTATCAGGCCAAGACTAAAACAAATAATGCAGAAACAGTTGTGACTCAACCATGTCAAGGGTCAAACTCATGAACCAACAAAGGTTTCAAACCTAAAGTTATGGCATGCTGCCTTAGGGCAATACCATAATGGACCAAAAAGGGAATGGAAGGGGTGGTTTAATCCATGAATCTGACCATGTAAGGATCAGACTCAATGAACCAACCATGTCACTACCGCTTTATTTTAATTCCATGGGACGACAGTGGGGTCTGTCATGGGCTTCTGTGGCGTGTGGCCAATAACCACAGGCTCATTCAGCCTTGGTGAAATTACTGGCCCCCATACCACATAGGTCCCTTTAGGCGCGTACATGTTAGG
Source organism: Nicotiana glauca (assembly GCA_026770625.1). Lineage (NCBI taxonomy): Eukaryota > Viridiplantae > Streptophyta > Magnoliopsida > Solanales > Solanaceae > Nicotiana > Nicotiana glauca. The sequence continues at coordinate 1,848 of MDKF010396266.1, forward strand.
TCCCTTGTTCATCTCGAACCTTTTTGGAGGGCTCAATGTCATTCGTTCTTTCCTCTGACCCTAGGGAACATAAAGAATGGCATATTTTGGGGGTACTGCCCCGGTTTTGGTTTCCATTTTGGTTTCCACTTTCTTTTATGCACTTTGAGGGGTGGGTTCATTATTCTTCTCTCCCTTGTCTTTCTTTGCAGCAGCCTTTGGTTTTTCTCGATATCAACGATGGAAATGATGGCTTTCAAAGCGGGATCAAACTCCTTATCTTCGTAAATCATCCCAATGACTATCCCGTTGTTGTGAGCCGGTAATGGGCTGTTGGTCATATTAGGAATTTCTTCATCCTTCAGCACTATCCATTTTTGCTCTATGAGTGTCATGTCCTTACACCCTAGAGTGATAGGCACATCGGGTACCAGATCGGTAGGAAGGTTACTCTTGGTTTTTTCTATTCGGGGGTACGGGTTATAGTAAATCCATTGAGATTATACTGAGCTTGGTGGGGAGGGTTATTTCTAGGAGGTGGAGCTATATTTTGGTTAAAATGTTGTTATGGTTGAGCATATGGCTGGGCGTTCATCACTTTGTAAGGCTGGGGGGCAATAGCATAAGCCATATCCTGCTGGAGATAATAATGTTGTGGGGTATTTGGTGAGAAGTAACTTCTGGGTGGACAGGGGTTTCTTGGACCTGAAGCTGCCATTGCCAGCTTTTCCTTTTTCTTTTTGTGCGCTACACCTCCGGACCCGCTTTGAATTGCTTGGGATGTAGCTCTTATGGCAGATTGGCTCAATATGCGCCTTGTTTTCAGACCGTCCTCGACCATCTCACCAATCTTGATGGCCTTAGCAAATGGATTCCCCATTGCAGACATAAAACACTCACCATTTCTGTTTCATCCATTGGGTGCTTGACCCTGGCTGCTTGTTCGCGCTATTTAACAGAATATTCTCAGAAAATTTTCGATGACTTCTTCTTGAGATTTGATAGAGAATTCCTTTTGGGAGCTCTATCTATGTTATACTTAAACTGCCTGAAAAAATCTCGAGCTAGATCATCCTAAATGAGCCAACGGGATATATCCTGATTCATGTGCCACTCGGATGCAATACCCACTAGACTCTCTCCAAAATAAGCCATGAGAAGCTCCTCTTTTCCACCTGCCCCTCTCAGTTGATTGCATTACCTTTTAAGGTGAGCTATAGGGTCCCCATGCCCATCGTACTTCTCGAATTTGGGAGTTTTAAAACCCAAGGGTCAGTGGAAATATGGAAACATACACAAATCAATGTAGGATACGCATTTCTGATCACTTAAGCCTTATATATTATTAAGGCTCTGTTCCATGCTCCTCATCTTCCGAGTGATTTCTTCCTGCTCGGGTTTCTTTGTAGTTTTCTCCTGTCCAGCGGTAAACTCATACCTAAGCTGTTGGGGGTAGGAATTGGTAGTGAAATGGGCCGTTTCTGGTGGAAAGGACGGTACTTGAAAAGTGAAAGATAATGGATCAAAGTTTGGCCTGGGCAAACTGGGTTGTGCCATGGCCGAGGAAGGTGGTTCAGTGAATATATTGGAGGCCACACCCGAAATTAACACCTGGGGGCAAACCTCAGAAGGTGTTCCAGCAAGGAGGGCTGAGATGGTAGGATATCTGAGCGGAGTGTTTGGGTAATTTATCGGGATGTTGGAAGTTCCACTTGCCCTGGGAAGTAGCTCAGGGAAACCAGGTATCATACTCAGTGGCTCTCTACCATTGGACCGGGCATCCCACATTTCCAACATGCGGAGATATAGAACCCTATTTTCCTCAGCAGTCGCTGACTCTAAAGTTGGGATGGCGGAGATCGGGCTATCCTCTAGAATAGGAGCTGTTGGCAGATGACTCTGTGATGACATTTCAACACTTCATTTTGATCTTGTAAAGTAAGGATGTGAAGCCAGATTACCACAAAACCAACCACCTTAATATATAACCTTGAAACAACAAACACAACAAACCGGTCAGTTTGAGACATTTAACACATAGGGAATCACACGTTGGGGGTGTGATGCACCTGTATACTTAAATGTGTTTGTATATGCTTTGCAACGGTTGCGTGTTTCATCACGGCTTTCGCTTATCTCACCAACCTCTTCTTTCTTTTTCATCTTTCACTCTCTTTTGCATTTTGTCAATATTTTTCCTTATTATTCATGTTTTCTCTTTTCTTTTCTCTCTTTTTCTTGCTTTCCCTCTTTTCTTGTTTTTCTGTCTTTTTCTTGTTTTCCCTCTTTTTCTTTTATTTGAATTATTTAAAAATATGACCGGATCCGATTAGGATTCCCTATGTATCACGACGCCGCGTGAATCCGATCATCACGTAGTTCAAGAAATAAATGCAAAAAATAAAGAAATAATTTTTGGGGTTTTCCAAATTTCTATTAATAAAAACTTCTACTTTTCTCTCTTACAAAAGACTCCACCATACATTTCTAGGAATTTAAAACTACAAACAGACTCGAAACAAACTTTAAAACTACAAACTGAAATATAGACTCAAAATATGAAAATAAAGAGTACATAAGTGCTTCTAAAGTTGATCCAGGGGCCCGCGGGACATCAGTCGGTCTCGCGATGGGCCTATGTGCAAGGTCTCCTTGAATACGATCCAGGTCATTCATGATTTGTCGAACGAAGGTCATCACTGCGGAGAAAAAGTTGGTTTGATTCATGTCTTCATATTCATGGTATTTTGTGACGATGTAGTCAGCAATTGCTCTAACCCTTTCCCTGATGATACCCTTTTCTTGGAGCAAACGCCCGATTTGTTGAGACCTAGCTTCTAGCACTTGGGCATCATGATGGTTTTGACCCTGCAGCTATTGCATATCTTTTTCTACATGGGACATTAATGAATAGCAATGTTCCCTTTCCGTTTTAAAGTTCCTAGCTTGTTTGGCCATCTCATTGTCGAGGAAAGTTTGCCCTTTCTTCAAGTTTGTGACTGTTCCCTCATATTTCCTTTTCAACTGTCTTATGAACTCCACCCGTACCTCTACGTTCTTTGTCAACTATGCCCGAGCCCTTGCCGGATTACCCTCAAATTTTTCCAAGTCATCCTTGTACTCGGATATTTTCCTTCTAAGACCAGTTATGAGTCTTTCATCCGCCCATTTCCTTTCCTGATTCTCAGCAGCTATCTTCATGTTTTGGATCTGGGCTCGAAGGGCTTTGTTTTCTTGAGCCAATTTCTTCGTTTCCCCTTCATCAGCAGCAGCTTGTACACTATTGTAAAATTTAAGATCTCGGATCTGCCCCTCCAATTTGCTTATTGTGGCACTGTAGCTCGTCGCTTTTACCAACTAATCCCATTGCTCTCGTGACTCATCAGTGAATTGCTGGACATGGGGTCTTTTAGCAGGCCGTTCGGGCTCTTGTTGGACTTGAAACCATTTACCAAACAATGTCGTGTAACTAGGCTCTAGCTCGCCTTTGGCTAGATCCCTTACCCGAGTCTTTAGCTCTAGAAACCTACACTGATTTTAAATTTGACGTACTTTTGCTTCTGGGAACATAACTTTTGGTCCTAATTCGATGACTTGTCGACTCAGATCTTCATCATGTGGGATAGTTTGGTACCTGCCTAGTTGGCGTAGCACCCTGTGCAAAGCACATGGCTAAATGCTCCGGAGGCCCATTAAGAGAAGATAACACACCTCGGCTGACATGTAAATGACTTTAGCGACCGGGAGCCGACCGAATGTCCACTCAATTTTGTTTGAAGTTAAGGAGCTCAAATATACGAACCAGGCCTCCGTACCTTCTAGAAATTCATGACCCTCTAACCAGTTTCCATGTTCTTCAATGCAGTTTAGACCGGTCATACCATAAGTTCATGTACCCTGGATGGTGGCAAAGATGTTCTTGTATCCAAAGTTGTAGAATCATGTTACAACCCTCAAAAAATTTTCCCCCTTCTCGGCAAACAGTTAAAGCTCGATAAATCTCTACTAAGTTCATTAGAACAAGGGTGCCATTATCCTTTTTAGTCATGACGTCGGCCATTCCCACGAGGCCCAGCTCTATATTTGCATCTTTTCTTGGGTAGATTAGGGTACCAAAAAATGCCACTATGAAAGCCAGTCCCCGACGTGCTTCGAATTTATCTTTGTTCCCTGAATGAGTTAGACCAGTATTTGGAGCTTCAAAACCATGGGGATCCCCATAACGCCGGTACGAGAAGTAGAATGTGCAAAATCCCTCAGATAAACTTCCATCTTTAACCTCCCGGCTGATACTCAGAAGGTCCAAAAACTTATGAGGAGTCACCGCTCTTGGTGCCACTGGGTACCGACTTCTGAGATTCCCACTAAGACCGGCATAGCCCGCTATTTCTTCCAGCGTGGGGGTTAGCTCAAAATCAAAAGAATGAAACACATTATGCGTCAAGTCCCAAAAAGGTATCAAAGCCTCAATTATATCCAGCCTCGGTTTAATTTTCAGAAGACCAACAAGACCGCCCAAAAATTTTATCACAATATCTCTACCGACTTTCCCTAAATTGTTCCACCACATATGGAGTTCTAATGGGATTTCTTCAAGGATCGTGAAAGGTTCATTTTTAGTAGTTCTCATCCTCCACATTTATTAGAGTGATTGGTTAAAAGACAATGATTTATTTTTGACTCAAAAGAGAATTATCAGTTTTCAAAAGTTTTCATTTCAAAACAAAATTGCCTTTGCAAATATGGCCCTTCAACATCCCAGGAAAGAAGATTTTAGGGTTGTGTTTGCTAATCGACAAAAAATTTGAAAAAGGGACCATAGGTGGCTATTATTGCAAAAGCAGCCTTCCGACGCCCTATTGGGGACATTTTGGCTGCTTAGACAAGAACGAGATTACCTAACTTATTTATGACAAGACAAAATTTTTTTTTGTTCTTTTTGCGTTATTGCTTGAAAAAATAGAGTTGGACCCGGTGAGGGTTGCCTACGTATCCCACATCCGATTGGAATCAAACTTTCCTAGTTTGGGCAGTTTTGACATAATAAAAACAGTACCTAATATTTTTTCTTGAAACAATTTTCCTTTTCTCTTTCTCAAAATTTCGGTACTTTTTGGGTACCGTGTTTTCAAAGATGGGTAATCATCTCTCTCATACCTCAACTTGATTTTTTCCCAAACTTTCTCCAATATTTTAGAAGCCAGTCAACATGGATTATGGGGCAAATAAATGCACAAGTAGCAAGTAGAATGCATCAGGATGGTCTTTTGGTTTTGGGTACACCTGTCCTAGACGGACCCAACCCCTGTGTTGAGTCCCCTAAGTCAAATGCACGTGATGCGAAAAAGCGTTCCTACTAGGGATCCGACATGAGGCTTTGTTATACTAGGTTTAAAACCCTAGGTGTATTGTTCTAGATCTAGCTTACCCGAGCGGACAACTCGAGCCGCGGGGGAGGGGGGCAGCGTACCGGGAATACAGAAGCTTCACCGGCTTTGCAACTTGTATGAGCCTCATTCTAAAATTGGGATATGACTCTAACAGAAAAGATGTTATACGGAGTGAATACTTAACAAATGATTTAGAAGACCTAGAGAGAAGAGGGTTTCGCAACAGTTTTATAGCACATTATATTCAAACATGTAAAATCAGATAATAAATAAAGCCTACTATAATATTTATTCTAAGCTCGAATTCTTAAACCCTAAACAAAAGTTCTGGGTTCTTATCCCCAGCAGAGTCGCCAGAGCTGTCACACCTCCTTTTTTACCACCCCGAGGGGGAGTATAAGGGTTTTTCCAATTAGAAGTGACATGAATCGAAATTGGATTAATTAATTTATCAGAGTCACCACCTGAAATAGTTTATTTGGTGTTCCAAGTCACCGGTTTTATTTTAAAGTCCCAAATCGAGAAAAAACGACTTTATTTAAAAGTCTGCGAAAACCAGAAATTATAGATAAGAAATTATGTTAACCCGGGAGAAGGTGTTAGGCATTCTCTAGTTCCGTGGTTCGAGCACGGTCGCTTAAACTATTAAAATTGGCATATTATCTGATTAACTATATATTTTAGCCTATTGTGCATTTTTAGCTTTTGTAACCGCTTTTAATTATTTTAAACCGCCTCTAGGAAGATTCAATGTCATTCCAAGCTACATGAAATGCACCCACGGTTCGCAACACGCTTTATTTAACATTGTTGAATATTGAAATTGGGTCACATGAAATGTACACCCGAATTTTGTAATTAAAAATTACAACTACGTCACGGGAACCTTACCCATATCTATGATGAATTATTTAAAGAACGCGCCTAAAGCAACTACGAAGGCTCAATTTTAGAAACAACATTTGTGAGGGCCATGGACAATTTAATTGATGGCACGCCTCGAATCTTTTATATAAGGGTTAACTAGTTTTATGAGGGCCATGGATTATAAGTTGGTTTGGCATGACACGCCCCAATTTATTCTAACTAAGAGAGTTTATTCAAATAAGGAAAAAGATACTAATTGAATTTCAAACTAAAATTTCTTAACTTAAGGCCAAGTTTTTTAAAATTCTATTGAAAAAACTGCTTTGGTCCAAGACGTCCAGCATTGGATTAAGCCCATAAATGCATTAGCTTTGAAAAGTTGGTTTTAGGCTCCAAAATTGGGCCCAACAGAATGAGGGTTCCAGAGGTCTTGCCTTTGTTGGATCTTAACTAAGGATTTGCCCACATTAAGCTTCAAGCGGGCCCAATTACTATATGTTTTCTAGTTGGGCCTATCCAATTTGTATTACATACAACCAAAAAATATGTTTATTACAAAAGGAAAATCTACTATTGAAAGTCTACTGATAATTAAACTTAATTTGAAACTTAACAGTCCATTTACAATATTGACAGTCCAAAACTTTATACAAGAAAGATTTTTAACCTAATGAATCATTAACCTAACATCCCTCATAGCTAACATCTAAAAGAATAAAAGAACTTCTAAAAAGAAGGAAAATTTTATTCTAGCCTCTAATTACTGCCTTCAGATTCCTCAAAACCAATGTACCAAATTGCAAGAGATCAGCTACAAAGCTACTTCTCACAAGCTGATTGTTTAAACTACAACTCTAAAGTTTCTTATTGCCAAACTAACTCCTATTTCTATCAAGAATCTCATGGATCTGGCCATGAAAGGTTCAGATTCACAAAATACCTTTAGTTATACCAATCTACTACATTATCATGCCAAGACTCAAACAAATAATGCAGAAACAGTTGTGACTCATGGGTTTAACCATGTCAAGGGTCAAACTCATGAACCAACAAAGGTTTCAAACCCAAAGTTATGGCATGCTGCCTTAGGAAAATACCAGAATGGACCAAACAGGGAAGGGAAGGGGTGGTTTAATCCATGAATCTTACCATGTAAGGGTCAGACTCAATGAACCAACCATGTCACTACCACTTTGTTTTAATTCCATGGGACGATAGTGGGGTCTGTCATGGGTTCTGTGGCGTGTGGCCAATAACCACAGGCTCATTCAGCCTTGGTGAAATTACTGGCCCCCGTACCACATAGGTCCCTTTAGGCGCGTACATGTTAGGTCCCTTTTTCAGCTCAAACCTTTTTAGAGGGCTCAATGTCATTCGTTCTTTCCTGTGACCCCAGGGAACATAAAGAATGGCATATTTTGGGGGTACTGCCCCGGTTTTGGTTTCCACTTTCTTTTCTGCACTTTGAGAGGTGGGTTCATTATTCTTCTCCCCCTTCTCTTTCTTTGCAGCAGCCTTTGATTTTTCTCGATATCAATGATGGAAATGATGGCTTTCAAAGCGAGATCAAACTCCTTATCTTCGTAAATCATCCCAATGACTATCCCGTTGTTATGAGCCGGTAATGGGTTGTTGGTCACATTAGGAATTTCTTCATCCTTCAGCACTATCCATTTTTTCTCTATGAGATTTTCCACTGCCATTTTTATATTCCAACAGTCTTCAGTGTCATGTCCTTCCACCCTAGAGTGATAGGCACATCGGGTACCAGATCGGTAGGAAAGTGACTCTAGGTTTTATCTATTCGGGGGTACGGGTTGTAGCAAACCCATTTGGACCAGTTTAGGCAAAAGGCTAGAGTGTGATTTACCAATAGGCGAGAAGTTTGTTCTCCTGGGTGGCTCCCGAGCACGGGCATTTTAGGGGAAATTATTTTGTGGAGGTTGGGGATTATACTGAGCTTGGTGGGGAGGGTTATTTCTAGGAGCTGGAGCTATGTTTTGGTTAAAATGTTGTTATGGCTGAGCATATGGCTGGGCATTCATCACTTTGTAAGTTTGGGGGGCCATAGCATAAGCCACATCTTGCTGGAGATAATAATGTTGTGGGGTGTTTGGTGAGAAGTAACTTCTGGGTGGACGGCGTTTTCTTGGACCTGAAGCCGCCATTGCCAGCTTTTCCTTTTTCTTTTTGTTCGCTACACCTCCGGACCTGCTTTGAATTGCTTGGTATGTAGCTCTTATGGCAGATTGGCTCAATATGCGCCCTGTTTTCAGACCGTCCTCGACCATCTCACCAATCTTGATGGCCTTAGCAAATGGATTCCCCATTGCAGACATAAAACACTCACCATTTCTGTTTCATCCATTGGGGGCTTGACCCTGGCTGCTTGTTCGCGCCATTTAACAGCATATTCTCAGAAAATTTTCGATGACTTCTTCTTGAGATTTGACAGAGAATTCCTTTTGGGAGCTCTATCTATGTTATACTGAAACTGCCTGAAAAAATCTCGAGCTAAATCATCCTAAATGGGCCAATAGGATATATCCTGATTCATGTGCCACTAGGATGCAATGCCCACTATACTCTCTCCAAAATAAGCCATGAGAAACTCCTCTTTTCCATCTTCCCCTCTCAGTTGATTGCATTACCTTTTGAGGTGAGCTATGGGGTTCCCATGCCCATCGTACTTCTCGAATTTGGGAGTTTTAAAACCCAAGGGTCGGTGGAAATATGGAAACATACACAAATCAGCGTAGGATACGCTTTTCTGATCACTTAAGCCTTGTATATTATTAAGGCTCTGTTCCATGCTCCTCATCTTCCGAGTGATTTCTTCCTGCTCGAGTTTCTTTGTAGTTTTCTCCTGTCCCGTGATAAACTCATACCTGAGCTGTTGGGGGTAGGAATTGGTAGTGAAATGGGCCGTTTCTGGTGGAAAGGACGGTACTTGAAAAGTGAAAGATGATGGATCAAAGTTTGTACTGGGCAAACTGGGTTGTGCCATGGCTGAGGAAGGTGCTGCAGTGAATATATTGGAGGCCACACCCGAAATTAACACAAGGTGTTCCCGCAAGGAGGGCTAGGGTATCCGAGCGGAGTGTTTGGGTAATTTATCGGGATGTTGGAAGTTCCACTTGCCCTGGGAAGTAGCTCAGGGAAACCAGGTATCATACTCAGTGGCTCTCTACCATTGGACCGGGCATCCCATATTTCCAACATGCGGAGATGCAAAACCCTATTTTCCTCAGCAGTCACTGACTCTAAAGTTGGGATGGCCGAGATCGGGCTATCCTCTAGAATAGGAGCTGTTGGTAGATGACTCTGTGATGACATTTCAACACTTCATTTTGATCTTGTAAAGTAAGGATGTGAAGCCAGATTACCATAAAACCAACCACCTTAATATATAACCTTGAAACAACAAACCGGTCAGTTTGAGACATTTAACACATAGGGAATCACACTTTGGGGGTGTGATGCACCTGTATACTTAAATGTGTTTGTATATGCTTTGCAACGGCTGCGTGTTTTATCACGGCTTTTGCTTATCTCACCAACCTCTTCTTTCTTTTTCATCTTTCACTCTCTTTTGCATTTTGCCAATGTTTTTCCTTATTATTCCTGTTTTTCTCTTTAGTTTTCTCTCTTTTTCTTGCTTTCCCTCTTTTCTTCTTTTTCTCTCTTTTTCTTGTTTTTCTCTCTTTTTCATTTATTTGAATTATTTAAAAATATGACCGGATCCGATTAGTGTCACACCTTCTTTTTTACACACCCTACCCCGAAGGATAAATGTATAAGGGGAGTTTTTCCAATTTAAGTGATATTATTCGAAATAGGATTATTTATTTATTTTTAAGAGTCACCACTTGGGATAGGATTGGCTTTTGGTGTCCCAAGTCACCGGTTTAATTAAATCCCAAATCGAGGAAAATTGTTGATTTCCAAATTGGAGTCTGTGAACCAGAAATTCTGTGTAAGGAATTCTGTTGACCCGAGGGAAGGTATTAGGCACCCTCGGATCCCGTGGTTCTAGCACGGTCTCTTAAATTATTATAAATGGCTAAAATCTAATTTTATACATGCTCTAACCTATAGTGCAATTTTATAATTATTTACTGCTTTTTATCAATTATTATTTTTATTTACGAAACTAAATGTCGTTTAAGAACGTATTTTCGGATCACGTCACATGAAATACACCCGGATCCTTGACACATTCTTATTCAACGTTTTTGGATTTGAATTTGGATCGCATGAACTGCACACCCGAATATAGGAATGTAAATTTATTAAAAACGTGCCTAATAGGGTCTAACGTATAATCTTTTGGGAGGGTCGTGAAATTCGCTAAACGACCCTTCCTGATTTTTTAAATATTTTTAAGCCTTTATTGAGGGCCCCACAATTTTGTATTTTTAATGGGCGAGGCTCGTCTCATTTTATTTTTAAAAGGATAAACCTAAAAGTAACTATATTTTCTAATTTTTGTTTTGTCTCTAAAATAAAAGAGAAAATCCTAATTGATTATTAGAATTCGGGTTTTTAGGTTCAAGTCCGGGCCCAAACAAAAGGAAGAACCTTCTAATTTGGACCCGCTACCTAACTCAAAACCCAAACTTATGTTAAAACTAATAGAGCAATTGCGATTTATTAACAATGGTCTCAAAGGACCATTCACTTGCCTTAGGCAGAAATACCTCAAACTGGGCCTGAATTTGGCCCAATTTCTCACCAGCCAGCTACGTAGATACATGGGGATCGAGTCCCTGGAGACGCTGTGACTCGCACCACAACAAAGCCGCAGAAACAACAATGGGACCCAAATGACCAATGCTTACTACTATTTTAAACAGGAACTCTAGAATTTTAATCAAATTATTATACCAATCAATTATCATATGCCAACAATTTTAATGAGTTGGTTTAGTGTAAGTGGACCTTATTTTCTCTACTGATTTCAAGCAATTGTTAAAATGCAACAGAAACACAAATTAAAATCCAAATCGAGTTCCTTAATTCACGTGATTTTAATTAGCAATTCTAGGAAATTCTCATCAACTCACTCAATTTAAAATTAATTGAACATTAGCTTGATTCAATCATACGCCTACTCTATGCATTACGACATCACATACAAATCAACTACAACTATCCAAACCCCAAACAAACAACTACTCCAAATCAACTACAACTATTGCAAGAGTTCAGTTATACTTTATGCAATTATAGGATTCATAATTTAACAACTAACTAATTCACATTCAATGTTCAGTTTAGTACAAACCAGTCAGTCTAATTAAAAGTCCAGGAAATATATGAAAAAATGAACTGAACCTAATACAAAGCATTCATTACAGTTGGACAAACATGTATCAGGAGACGGATGAACATTTCATTTCATTTTTCAAACTTCAAAGCTACTTCGATCTAAATTCGGATGTGTACCTTGAGTTTGGTTCAAATAAGAAGCAGAAGAGGAGTCAGCAACAATAACAACAGCAACCAGAAATCAACCAGTGAGAATAAATCCGAAATCAACCCAGAATAGCTGTAGAACAGCCCAGGAAACAATCAGAACTTAATGAAGTCCACGAAAACCAGATAAACTTGCTTGAAACCAAATTAAAACTCAAAATCCAACCCAGATAAAGCTTCAGCAACTAAAACAACCAGAAATTTAACTAGGGAAGTATAGATCAAACAGCTAAATTGTGAAAATCAACCAGAATTTAGATGGAACAGTATTTTTGGTTTTTCTATTGTTTTTGGATTTTTTGGAGATTTTCTATTGTTTTTGTTTTTTTTTCAGATTTGAATTTCAAGATCAGATGAAAAGAAAAGAAGACTTTTGAGTGATTTTTTTTTATGGCTAAAAGGGGCTGGGAATTCTCAGGGCATGTAAACTTGTAAAAGAAGGCATTAGAGGTGCCTTTTATAGGCCAAGATTGGGGTAGAATATTTTGGAAACATTTCCCTCTTTTTCCACTTTTTTATTTCAGAAATTGGCTATTAGACCCTATCTTTATGACTTGTTACCCAAGTTACTGCATAAAAATGCAGAAAACTTACACTAAGGCCCCCTTCTAGAAGGCCCTGGGGTATTCTTTTTGCTATAAAAAACCTAAACTACCCTTACCCTTACTTTGAAATTACTATTCCTAAAGAAACTACCCATTTTTATGCCTAAAATGCCCTTGTAATAGTCTGAAATTTACAGCCCAATGCTAACTACACCAAACCCCTTACCCCTATTAAAAATTAACTAAAGTTAATCCTAATGAGTCTAAACCAGCTATAACCAATCAACACAACTACAATTTAATCCTAACTCACCTAAATGTTTCAATTAGTACTATCATTAGACTAAAGTAAACAGCAATTAAACGAAAGAAACAAACTAATAATTGACAAACAACACTGAAATTATAAAACTAACATCATGAACTAGTAAACATGGATTAAACACAAGATTGAAACTAAAAATAGAACATAATTGTGAACTGAATCACAACTAATTCCAATAGAACAAGAATTAAACCAAGACGGTAAAATCAAATTAAAACTAAAGAGACAGAATTCAACAAACTAACAAAGAGTTACTCTAACATTTAAGAAAAACACAAGGATGGATTAATTTACCTAAATTCAACACTGAACTAGACTAAAGAATCCAAATGAAGTTAAACTAATATGACGAGATTAAATTCAAACAGGCATGAACTAAAAATTAGCTATGAACGGTCTCCAAAATCGACCAAATTAAATAGATAAGAAGAAGAAGAAACTATTAGAATACACCGATAGAAATCAAGCTTAGAACGTTGAAGAGAAACTCACTGTGAGAAGCATTCGTCTAAGAAAAAAATTTTCCTCGAAACTGGTTCAATCCCCAAAATACTAGATCTGCAACTCAGGCCCTTCTGCTTGGATTTGAGTGATTCTGGGCATGAAATAATAATGAGGAAAGGAAGACGGTTGCCTGGTATGATTTTGGGTTCATTTGGGCCAATTTATGACTTGGCCGGAAAATCAGAATCGAAGATTCGAAGCGGTGGACTATGATTTAAAGGTTTTCAAGCGTGGATTCATGATGAGGGAGAGGAGGGGAAGCTATGGTGTCATTTTTGGAGTGATTGGAGGGTAACGCCGCCGTGCACGGTGGTGGCGGCGCTAGGGTTTGACATTTTTGAGGTGTTTGGGTGATCTTTAAAGAAAACTGGTGGTGGATTTGGAACGGGGAGATGAAGGAGAGGAGATGGTGTAAGTTTGGGTGCCATTGGATGCCGGCCTCCGCCGTGGGGTGATTTCCGGCGGCGGCGTTACATTCTCTGTATATTTAGCATTTGGGGACGACGAATTTGAGGGGGGTAAGGGTAATATTCGGACAATTATATACTTATTAATCTAGGAGTCTTCCCATCCGTTAGATCAAACATCAAGGGCTAGGATTGTATTGCGGAAACGACGTCGTTTGGGGTTTTAATTGGACGATGGACTGGGTTAGTAATAAACTGGGCCTGGGCAGGAATTTGATGTTTTGGGCTCAGATATTTTGAATACAATGGCCCAAACGTCCTTTTCTTCTTTCAATTGATTTCCCTTTGTTCTCTTCACTTCTTTTAATTAAGTGTCTCTTTTTATTCCCTTTTATTTTCTTTGATTTTATTCCTCTTCTTTTTATTTTATATATTTTGTAGAAAGTTAAAAATAAAACCTAATCTCCCAAGCTAAACTAATTAGTCTCTAAAATTGTTAAAGAAAACTATTTTACGACAAATTTAACAATTAATAACTAAAAAAGCGGAGATGAGCTATTTTTGTTATTTTCCTTGTTTTAGTAAGACTAATTAATTAATAGGCTAGAAATCGAATTCAAAAATTCCAAAACACTATTTTTTATCTTTTATGAACTATGGCAACAAAAATGCACAAAAAATGCAAATAAAACACAAAATTAAACAATCAATTCCTAAAATTCAAATAGTAAAGAGAGACTTCTAATTTTAATGAATTTATAGGAGTGATTCAAACACGGCAAAAATCACGTGCTCATATCTTTCCCTCTTTGCTCGAAGACACGAAGAGTTTTCGGGCAAAGATAAATGAGCGACCATGAGATTTTTGCCCGCTCAGCACTCCACGAGAAGCATTTTGAAAACCGTTTGACCGAACCTTGCTTCAAAGGTTGCCTACATATCCTTGACTATAAAGGAATCAGGTCAGTGTAGTTCTGGAGTGTCGATAGCTGGGACTACCAAGAGCTGTGATTTCACTGTTGTTGCTACTGCTACTGCTTGCTGACTTCCTTATTACACCAAAAGGAAAATTAAAACTAAGCTAGCTATGCCTAACAACTATGAGTTACAAGATTCCTATCTATAATTCTCTTGAAACTTGATCTTGAGTTTTAGCTGATTTTGCTGTGGACTCTGATCTGAATCTTGATGCTCGTCAGTTGTAGGTGTTTACTTCTTCATGCAGTATTGGGTCTAGATAGGATCAGCGGAGCTTATGACTTCAATCAGGTTTTGAGCAATCCGCACCTTTACTTGCTTCATGTTTGAATTCATTTCTTTTGTTCTTTTACTTCTTTTCTTGATTCTGAATTTGAGACTTATTCCATTGGTCATCTCGCACCTTGTGTCTTGAGATCAACATGCTTAAGATACTAAAACAAACAAACAAACGAGATTTTCTGCCCCAGTTTTCACTAGGAAAATTTCATGAGTTAGTTGTGACACATATCTAAGCAATTAAATCAAGATTGTGTATCTCTGTGAATGGATCCAGGTTATGCTGGGAAAATGACCGGGTTATGCCGGAAAAGAAAAAGGGCCTCGGGTTATGCCAGGGAGATCCTCGATTTTTTGGCCGGGATTTGGAAAGAAAAAGCTCCTCAGTTTTTGGCCGGGAGACCCTCGGTTTTTTGGCCGGGATTTTGAAAGAAAAAGCTCCACGGTTTTTTTTGGCCGGGAGATCCTTGGTTTTTTGGCCGGGATTTTGAAAGAAAAAGCTCCACGTTTTTATGGCCGGGAGATCCTCATTTTTTTGGCTGGGATTTTGAAAGAAAAAGCTCCACGGTTTTCTGGCCGGGAGATCCTCGGTTTTTTGGTCGGAATATTGAAAGAAAAAGCTCCACGGTTTTTTGGCCGGGAGATCCTCGATTTTTTGGCCAGGATTTTGAAAGAAAGAGCTCCACGATTTTTTTGCCGGGAGATCCTCGGTTTTTTGGCCGGGATTTTGAAAGAAAGAGCTCCACGATTTTTTGGCCGGGAGATCCTCGATTTTTTGGCCGGGATTTTGAAAGAAAAAAGCTCCACGATTTTTTTGGCTGGGAGATCCTCAGTTTTTTGGCCGGGATTTTGAAAGAAAAAGCTCCACAGTTTTTTGGCCGGGAGATCTTCTATTTTTTTGGCCGAGATTTTGAAAGAAAAAGCTCCACGATTTTTTGGCCAGGAGATCCTCGATTTTTTGGTCGGGATTTTGAAAGAAAAAGCTCCATGGTTTTTTGGCCGGGATTTTGAAAGAAAGAGCTCCACGGTTTTTTGGTCGGGAGATCCTCGATTTTTTGGCCGGAATTTTGAAAGAAAAATCTCCACAGTTTTTTGGCCGGGAGATCCTTGGTTTTTTTGGCTGGGATTTTGAAAGAAAAAAGCTCCACGGTTTTTTTTGTCGGGAGATCCTCGGTTTTTTGGCCGGGATTTTGAAAGAAAAAGCTCCACAGTTTTTTGGCCGAGATTTTGAAAGAAAAAGCTCCACGGTTTTTTGGCCAGGAGATCCTCGATTTTTTGGCTGGGATTTTGAAAGAAAAATCTCCACAGTTTTTTAGCCGGGAGATCCTCGATTTTTTGGCCGAGATTTTTAAAGAAAAAGGTCTGTGCTACTATGATTTGTTTTTATTTTGGGGTTTTTATATTTATTTTCTTCTTCTTCTTTTTCTCCTTCTTTTTCTTCTTCTTTTTATTTTTCCTTTTTTATTTAGCAAACGCAGGAAGAATTTTGGGGTGGGGAAACTTCCCTTTTGGTCGGTTCCCTGCTGCACAACTATTTCAGTACTTGAGCATTTCTTTTCCCTTTTGGGTTGTACCTGTTTCTTGCACGTTTGCTTTGATTGCCCCTATTTTCAACAAAGAACAATTTGTTAGTTTGAAACGGTGGTTGGTTTTGTGGCCTTGATCATCCTAATTGCTTGATCCCGACCCTATTTTCGTTGAGAAGTTTCCGCTTGCTGGCTTTCAGGATTCAACTTTTAGGACTTCAAGATGACTCGCCCATGTGGGCTCTGGCCTTTTCACTTTATTCTGCCTTTGCTTTTGATTTTCTTTCTTTTCTAATGTCTTTGCTTCGAAAGCACCAACCACTATGGTCAGTGGGGATTGGCCTGAAGCATTCGCTGAGGCTGGGCATTTTCTTTGACTCTGACCAGGCTGAGCCCGATAGAACCAATCCTGCTACCTTTCTTTGTAGTAATTCCAGAATCAGTGTTAAACCGAAGAGGATTCAAAGAAGAGTATGCAAAGAGCAAGCATATGAGTTTAAAGAGAAGCGTCCCTTTCGGGGGAAAAGAAGGACTTATCTGGGGTGCATGTTGACTTTAAATGAACATGACATGCTTCTTGGACTGGACGCCCGACCTACACAAACTTTCCAGCTTCTCGTGAACCCATTGATCCGCATTTCAAAACCTGGGAACCTTGACAAAACTCTTTTAGTGATGAGATGTCTTCTTTTCGGTCGACAGCGCCCTTTGCGAGTTTTCGTCAATCAACCTCTCTCATTTCTCTTCTCACCGTCGTCCGATAGTGCTCTTTGCGAGTTTTCACTAAGCGGACTCTCTCATTTTCATTTTCTCTACTCACCATCGCCTTATGGTGCCCGAAGGTTTTCACCGATAAGACTCTCTCATTTTATTTTTCTCAATTTGAATTGTATCAGATTCCAAAAATGACGTTTTCCACTTCCCTGCCTTTGCTAATTGATCGGAAGGACTTGGACAAGGTCTTTGGGGTAAAAGGATTTTGGGTGGAACTACAACTTTGGAACCATTTCGGCGGATTCATGGCCGAACCATTATATCATCTGCCCCAGTTTCAATTTTTGGGGGAAATAGGGATTTTTGTTTTGGTGTGACTGAACCTCAGGGAGAGGCTGCCTACGTACCCTTTCGGGATCAAGTCAAACGTAGTTCAGGTAGATAATTTTGTTTTTTGTTGTTTTTGTTTTTGTTTTTCTTTTCTTCTTTTCTTTTCATTTTTTTTCTTTTCTTTTCTTTTTCTTTTTCTTTTTTATACTTTCGGGTTCCAAAGAGGGTAATCAAGGAAGCGTAACAGGCTCAAAAGGTTTACGAAGGATTGATAGTGTTTGGGGTAGCGGGAAGAAAAGCCTTCGTCATCTCAATTACACAAAAGCCATCACCTCAGGAGGTCTAGACATAGTACCTTTTTATTGCATCCGCATTGATTGCTGTTTCAGGATCATTTCCTTCAACGTCTCCTAGATACACTGCTCCTTTTGGCAAAATCTTTCGGATTATGTATGGACCTTTCCAATTTGGAGCAAACTTTCCTTTTGCTTCTTGGTGATAGGGAGAATGTGTCTGAGCACAAGCTGTCCCACTTCAAAGTTCCTGGGACGTACTTTCTTGTTATATGCGCGGGCCATTCTTTGTTGGTACAACTGCCCGTGGTACACTGTGGTCATCCGTTTTTCATCAATTAGTGACAACTGCTCTAGCCGGGTTTTAACCCATTCACTGTCCTCGATTTTTGCTTCAATGATTATACGAAGTGAAGGGATTCTACTTCTGCAGGTATGACTGCTTCGGTTCCATAAACCAACAAGTATGGGGTGGCTCCGATTGATGTACGCACTGTGGTGCGATATCCGAGTAACGCAAAAGGCAGCTTTTCATGCCATTTCCTAGAGTTTTGAATCATCTTTCTCAAAATCTTCTTAATTTTTTTATTTGCTGCTTCGACAGTACCATTATCTTCTGGCCGATAAGGGGTAGAGTTTCTGTGTGTTATCTTGAACTGTTCACAGACCTCTCCCATCAAGCGACTATTCAAGTTTGCTGCATTGTCGGTAATGATAGTTGCAGGAATACGAAAACGACAAATGAGATTGGAATGTACAAAATCTACAACAACTTTCTTGGTGACCGCCTTGAGAGTGATGGCCTCAACCCATTTTGTGAAGTAATCAATTGCAACTAATATGAATCTATGCCCATTTGAAGCTTTTGGCTCGATTGGCCCAATGACGTCTATACCCCAGGCAACAAATGGTCAAGGTGCTGACATCGAATGAAGCTCCGTTGGAGGTGCATGAATCGAATCACCGTTCACCTGGCATTGATGACATTTTCGAACGAAGCTGAAGCAATCCTTCTCCATGGTTATCCAATAATATCCTGATCGCAAGATTTTCTTTGCCAAAACATATCCGTTCATATGGGGTCCGCACACCCCTGCGTGCACCTCATGCATAATTCTTTCGGCTTCTTTGGCATCAACGCATCTTAGAAAGTTGAGGTTCGGAGTCCTTTTATACAAAACATCACCGTTTAAAAAGAAACCACTTGCATGTCGTCTAATGGTTCTCTTCTGGTTCCCAATGGCTTGCTCCGGGTACTCTTGTGTTTCCAAAAATCTTTTGATATCATGATACCAAGGATGAATGCTGGGTTCCACCTCAACCGCATTATAATAACCGTGCCTTCTTTGATTTGAATTTCCAGGGGATCAATATGAGCATTTCCTGGGTAAGGCAGCATTGAAGCTAAAGTGGCGAGTGCGTCAGCTAGTTCATTGTGGCATCGAGGAATGTACCTGAACTCTATTGACTTGAAGCGTTTAGTGAGATCATCCACGTGTTGCCGATACGGGATGAGCTTGATGTCTCGAGTATCCCACTCCCCTTGTGCTTGCCGGATAATCAAATCGGAGTCCGCCATGATCAATAAGTCTTCCACTTCCTGGTCGATTGCCATATTCATGCCCATGATGCAGGCTTCATATTCAGCTG
>MU709841.1:0-23377 GCA_026770625.1 Nicotiana glauca
TCTAGTGGAGTTCTAAAGAATATCATGGGCAGAATTAGTTTCTTAATTCTGCCTGAGTGCTCTTAAGAGCTGGCAGGGTCAGTGTTTGGGATAAATGGAGGGACTTAGGATAGAGTTAAGGGTGGCTTTTAAAATCATCTTGGAGAAGTCACATTTGAGAATAGCATAAGTCTTTGATAAAGAAACAATCAGTTTTGTGAGCCTAAAAATTGGGGAGTTTAATCAGTCTAAGTTCAACTCCCCAGAACTTCTTCTGATTTCTGTTGGTCTATTTTTGGTCTAGTTCAAGTTCAATCCAGTCTATTGGGTGTTGGTTATTACTGTTGTATTTTACAAGTCACTCCATACCTGGGTTGGGTTATTTCTGGTTTGAATTTGGGTGTTGCTGTTGGTTTGAACCTGACTGGTTGTCTGCTGTTGCAACTGTTGTTGTATTGCTGCTGCTGATCTTCCTTTTCTCCCATTGTAAACATTTCCAGGTACACTTCCTGTTTCTTTAAAATGTAGACTCCCAGTTGAGAAAGTGAAATGAAAATATGCAGCAATGCATTGATTCCGGATTTGTGTTTCAGCATTTAAATTCATAGTTGTCGGAATTTACTTTTATTTCATTTTTATCAAATGGACTGTAAACTACTGTATCTCGGATTCAATAAGCCTATTTTATATGTGGAGTACTAGTTGTAGTTGTTGTTAGGTCAGTAGAGTAGATTACGTTAATTTTAGTTAATATCCCGTTATATGTTCTCTTAATATATATGTTTAAAGGCAATCCTTAAAATGAGACAGAACATTTAGTCAATTACCGTTAGTATTCAGCCTGGGTAATTAAACTGATTTTGCTGCTTGGTTATTAACCCTTTTAGGTGAGTATAATTTTATAAGTGTTAGCTTTAGTTCACGTTGCAATAACCTCACACGGATAGGTGTTTTAAATTTAGTTAATACATGAAAGTAAAATAGTCCTTTAAAGTTAATGTGGTAATTTTGGCAAGAACTCTAGAATAAAGGTTCAAGTTGATAAATTCGTTCATTGTAAATTGTTGAACACACTTGTACAAATATAGAATGACTTCAATAAGCATATAGTATAGTTAAAATTGCGGATCTGTTTGGTTTAATGAATTAGCCTATTTATAAGGTTTTTGGGCCATAGCACTCCATTGAATGGCCCAGGTCCAGTCAGATTCATGTGTTCGTATGGACCTGGGCCAAGGCCTATGACTAACTATCCTTTTGTACAAGTTCGAGTGCAATTTTCCATTTTTATTTGTTTTTAATCTAATAACTAATAAGTTAGGGCCTTTTCTAGCATGTTAATTAATTAGGACCTTCTCTTTATTTTTTTTAGAGACAAAATAAATAGCAAATCATAATCGCTTTTAGGTTTGCCTTTTAAACAAATAAAATGAGATGAGCCTCGCCCAATAAAAATGCAATAAACTGCGGGGCCCTCAACAAATGGCTATTACAAATACTTAGATTTTGGGACGGGCCGTTTAGCGAACTTCACGGCCTTCCCCAAAATAATAACGCGTTAGTCTCTTTAGGCGCGTGTTTAATAATTCTACCTTCTTAAACTCGGGTGCACATTTATGTGACCCAAATCCAAATCTCAACGAAGTCAAAATATGTCAATAACCATGGGTGCATTGATGTGACGTGGTTCGAGATATGTTTTCACAATGTTGCAATTCTCATTATGAAATGATAATAATAATAAAAGCGGTAAAAAGTTAAAATTTGCACATAAGTTCATCATGTAAAAAATCAGATATTTTAAGCCGAATATAACAGTTAAGCGACCGAGCTAGAACCACGGAATTTGGGAATGCCTAACACCTTCTCCCGGGTTAACAGAATTCCTTATCCGGATTTCTGGTTCGTAGACTGTAATATGGAGTCAACTTTTTTTTCCTCGATTCGGGATTCAAACCGGTGACTTGGGACACCATAAAGCTCTCAAGTGGCGACTCCAACTCTTAATAACGAATCCCGTCTCTATTGTCCTTTAATTGGAAAAACTCCCTCTACTACACCTTTCACAGGGCGCAGTAGGCGAAAAAGGAGGTGTGATACCCAATAGCACAGAGGTGTGTTCACTTGTGGACATTGTCACAGTTGTGATAGTGGATGACACAAGTTCCATGATAAATGTCTAAGATCCTCTTGAGGCCGTGCTTCTTAACATGGATGTCAATGATGATGCTAGTCGAGTGGAGTGCGTATGGGTTCATATTCATATGAGCCTAGAAAGTTATCTTTGGATCTTGAAAACCGCAAAACTCCACCAACCAAGCCATCAATTGAGGAGCCACCGGTGTTGGAGTTGAAGCCACTCCCTCCACACCTCAGGTATGAATTTTTGGGATCTAATTCAACTCTTNATCTTGAAAACCGCAAAACTCCACCAACCAAGCCATCAATTGAGGAGCCACCGGTGTTGGAGTTGAAGCCACTTCCTCCACACCTCAGGTATGAATTTTTGGGCTCTAATTCAACTCTTCCAGTTATTCTTTCTTCTTTCCTTTCTAACTTGCAGGTTGAGGCCACTTTGGAGGTGCTTCAAAAGCGAAAAAGGGCAATAGGATGGACTCTCGAGGACATTCAAGGGATAAGCCCCGCATTTTGCATGCATAAAATCATCTTGGAGGAGGATGCAAAGCCTTCACTTGAACATCAAATAAGGCTAAATGAGGCGATGCAAGAAGTGGTAAAGAAAGAGGTTATCAAGTGGCTTGACGCCGGTGTGGTTTATCCAATCTCCAATAGCTCATGGACCTTTCCGGTCCAATGTGTGCCAAAGAAAGGTGGGATGATGGTAGTGACAAATGAAAACAATGATCTTATTCCCACTCGAACGATCCCCCGGTGGAGAGTTTGTGCGGACTACCGGAAACTCAACAAGGTGACAAGGAAAGATCATCTCCCCTTGCCATTCCTCGATCAAATGCTTGATCTTCTAGCGGGGCGAGCTTTCTATTGCTTTTTGGATGGGTACTCGGGCTACAGTCAAATCTTAATTTCCCCGGAGGACCAAGAGAAGACCACTTTTACATGCCCCTAAGGGACATTTGCTTTCTCCCGGATGCCATTCGGGTTGTGCAATGCTCAGGCAACCTTCCAACATTGCATGATGGCTATTTTCACCGACATGGTGGAAGACATATTGGAGGTCTTTATGGATGACTTTAGTGTGGTTGCTGACTCCTTTGATGAATGCTTGGTAAATTTGGATAGAGTCTTGGCTCAATGTGAAGAAACTAACCTCGTTCTCAATTGGGAAAAATTCTATTTTATGGTAGAAGAAGGTATAGTATTGGGTCACAAGATCTCGAAGTGAGGAATTGAAGTTGATAAGGCCAAGATTGAGGTCATTTCGAGGCTTCCTCCCCCTACTTCTGTCAAAGGGGTGAGGAGTTTTCTTTGGTATGTCGGGTTCTACCGGCAGTTCATCAAAGATTTCTCGATGGTTGTGAATCCACTTTGCAAGTTGCTAGACAAAGATGCCAAGTTTGTTTTTGGTGAAAAATGCATGGAGGCCTTGGAACTTTTAAAGCACAAGTTGACCTCAACTCATATCATCACTGCACATAATTGGAGTTTGCCCTTTGAACTAATATGTGATGTAAGTGACATTGCGGTGGGGGCGGTGTTAGGTCAATACGTTAGTAAAATGTTCCATCCCATGTACCATGCAAGCTAGACTATGAATGAATCTCAACAAAATTACACGGTAATGGAGAAGGAATTGTTGGCAATTATATTTTCCATGGAAAAATTTCGGCCTTATCTTATGGGGGCCAAGGTGATTGTGCACACGGACCATGTCGCCCTTAGGTATTTTATGTCCAAAAAGGATTCCAAGGCGAGATTGATGATATGGGTGCTACTTCTTCAAAAATTCAACTTAGAAATAATGGACCAGAAGGGAAGTGAGAATCAAGTTGCGGACCATTTGTCCCGGTTGGAGGAAGAAAGGAGGCCATGTGACGGCCTTGAAATAAATGATGCATTCCTCGACGAGCAAATTCTTTTTGTGTCTAGGTGTGACATTCCGCGGTTCGCGGACATCACCAACTTCATTGTAATCTGAATTGTCCTGTGTGAGCTCTCTTCCAACCAAAAGAAGAAACTTAACTGGGATAGTTTGGATTTTTATTGGGATGAGCCGTACTTGTTTAAAATTTGCATGGATGGTGTGATTAGAAGATGTGTCCCGGAAGGTGAACAATTGAGCATATTGGAGGCTTGTCACTCCTCTCCCTATGGTGGCCATCATGGAGGGGTGAGGACGGCTTCAAAGGTCTTGAGTTGCGGTTTCTATTGGCTGACTCTATTTAAGGATGCTAGTGATTTGGTAAAGAGATGTGATGCATGCCAAAGAGCCGGCGGAATTTCAAAAAAGGGATGAGATGTCACTCAATCCGATTCTCGAGGTGGATATTTTTTATGCTTGGGGCATCGATTTCATGGGTCCTTTCGTGAGCTCTTGTGGGAACACCTATATTGTCGTGGTGGTGGACTATGTCTCAAAGTGGGTTGAAGCCGTGGTTTTACCTAACAATGAAGCCCAGAGTGTTGTGGCATTCTTGAAAAAGAGTATCTTCACAAGGTTTGGCACCCCTCGTGCTATCATTAGTGATGGGGGGTCACACTTTTGCAACAAGGCTTTTGACTCTTTGCTTTCTAAGTATGGAGTGAATCACAAAGTGACCACCCCCTATCATCCTCAAGCTAGTGGTGAAGTGGAAGTCTCTAATCGAGAAATAAAGAGTATCTTGTCCAATACGGTAAAAGCTAATAGGACCGATTGGTCAAAAAAGTTGGATGACGCTTTATGGGCGTACCGGACGGCTTACAAGACCCCAATTGGTATGTCCCCATGACAGTTGGTGTTTGGTAAAGCTTGCCATCTTCCGGTGGAATTGGAGCACAAGGCTATGTGTGCCTTCATGAAATTGAACTTGGAATGAGATGTTGCAGTGAATCTCCGTGTTGAGCAACTAAATGAGCTTGATGAGTTTAGATTTCATGCCTACTCCAGCTCATCCTTGTATAAGGACAAGATGAAGTATCTTCACGACAAATATGCTCGGGGAAAGGAATTCAAGGTTGGTGATATGGTTCTTCTTTTCAACTCCTGGTTGAGGTTATTTTTGGGAAAGCTCATGTCAAAGTAAAGTGGGCCATTTGAAGTTGTATGTGTGACTCCTTTTGATGCTTTTGATCTCAAGGACAAAAATGAAGAAGTTTTCCGGGTCAATGGGCATCGTGTCAAGCATTATTTGGGGAAGTTTGATGACAGCCACATGGTGGCACTCATTCATTTGAAGTGATGTGATGGTAACATGCGTCGTGTCGCGACGTTAAATCTGGCACTTCTTGGGAGGCAAGGCATGTCTTTTTCTTTCTCTTTGATTTTATTTGTAGCTTAGGATTTTTGAGCTAATTGTTTATGAGATGTTGCAGGGATTGTGTTGAAGTAGTGTAAAACAAAAGGAAATAAAATTGTAGACTCTGAAGTTTGCCAGTGCGGCCGTGGTGCAATTTTGCATGGTCCGTGCTGGCATGAGTCAAATTTGCTTAGTCTCTGAAGTTGCCAGGGCGGCAGCGGTGCATTTTAGTGTGGTCCGCGCTGGCACGTCAAAATTATTGTGCTCTCTAAAGTTTTCCATGTGGCCACGATCATGTTTGTGCTGTCCGTGTGGGCTGCTTACTGCAAGGTTACATGAACAAACCCAGCGCGGTCCGCGGTCATTTTTGTGCGGCCGCACTAGTAGGTTAGTACGGGTCCCACTGGGTGTCTATAAAAAGAAACCAAGGGTCTCATTTTACCCTTTTCGCTCTTTGACAACCCAGAACCCTAATTTTACTGTTCATAATTTTTTGAGCCCGTTCTTCTTGCTTGATTAGATTAATTGCACTCATTCTTCATCAACCTGGTAACATCTTATGCACTCATGATTAATTATTTCTTAGTTTTCATCTTATTTGTTTCCCAGTAGTGTAACTTCCTTTTTTTTTTCTTCCCATTTTTCTTTGAATTACTAAATTAGGTTAGATTTCTTGCTAGTTTTTGTGTGCTGAACATGCTTAAAGATTGGGTAACTGAGTAGGGACAAGTAGGAGTCAAAAATTGAACACAAATGGAAAAAAACATTAAACATTGACTTAGTTCCCTAACCCTAGCTCAGCACGGACCGCGGTTGCTTTTGCACGACCGTGCTGCCCTGACACAGTCCACATTGCATTTCTATGCGGACCGCGGAGCTCTTTTGATTGAAAGTTAAATATTTCTACTTCGGCCGCATTGCACTTTGGCGCAATTCGCGCTGGCCCACCGCAGCCGCATCCCCATTTTGTGGGGACCGCGGTGGGAGATTCAGAGAGTTGTGTTTTGGAGCCTTTGCCCAGCGCGGACTGCAGTCACTTTTGTGCGATCTGCGGTGTCTCCAACGCGGCCGCACTCCAATTTTGTGCGGTCTGCGGAGCTATGTACTGCAACCTATTCTACCACTGTATTTTGCAATTATGTCTTCAACCTGTTTCATTCACCTACTCACTGCACATGTTAAACTGACAATGCTAGATATGTTTGCTTTGCAGATAATAGTTAAAAAAAGGTGGAAATCAATCACAACAACCCGGGAGATGTGGTTCCTCCCGAGGGGGTAAAGGCAAGAGAATAGCAAAACTCACTCACTAGGCTCAGGAGAACACAAAAAAGACCCAAAAATTGATAAACGTTGCTGATAAGGCTACTTCTCATTCTTCGGGGAGTGAGTATGTGCCCTCCAAAGTCATCTCCTCAGATTCAGTCCACACTCACATAACCGACCCCCTCCACCTAGTTGATACCCCTCCACTATTACCCACCTCCAAAAGACCAGTGAATGTAGTCTCGGATTCTTCTAACGAGTCTGCAGCCGGTTGTGGGAAATACTCCACCTCCCCCACAGCTTCATTATTTGGGGAGAGTGCAGGCAGAGATGAGGAAGGTGAGCCTCAGATTGGGGGAGTTGCATGGACTAGGAAAGCCGAAGAGTGGGAGGATAGATTTGTGAGCCAAGTAGCTTACTATAAGTTTAGGGAGTGGTGGCCGGTGAGGAAGTTGATACCGGAGAGAAGTTTTATTGACACTGACCTTTTGCCCCATAACCCGAATGTGCAGAGGGAGTTCCGAACTAGAAAGGGCTGGGAGTTTTTCATGGAGAAGTGCATAAATGCAAATGATCACATGGTTAGGGAATTCAACTTTAACGTGGCTCACATTGTCAAGGATACTAAGGTGACCAAAGTGAGGGACAAAACAGTGTTGTTTGATGGAAAATCCTTGAATGAGTATTTGGGGTTCCGAGAAGAAGATGAGTCACTTTATCTGGCAAAGTTAGGGATGGGGGAGGAAGTCCGTCCTTGGTTGGCCCAGTATTTGGAAATCCCAGGTACTGTCCTAGAGTGTTTGCAAGTAGGGAGGAAGATATTCCGGAAGACTTTCAACTTTGAGGCTCGAGGGTGGTTGACATTTGTGTGCAGTCGACTTGACCCTTCTACCCATAATCAGACTATTCCACTTAACCGAGCTATTCTTGTGGCATCCATTATGGTCGAGTACCCTATCAATGTGGGTAATGTGATGTTCAGGGTGATTTCTGCTGTGGAACAAGAACATGACCGGAACTACCCTTTTCCCAACACCTTTTCTATGTATTTCAGGGATCTAGAGGTGGAGAAGAAAGGGTATAATGTCAAGACCAAGCTTGTGGATCCCTATTCTTGGTACAATATATATGGCCCGGACAACCCTAAATCCAAGAACTACCAGCCACCTGCTTCTGCCCTAACTGGCTAGTCTGAGGAGCCAGTTGAGGTAGAGCCTTCCACCGAGCCAGCTGCCACTACAAGAGTTGATTTGTCTCCAGGACCTTCCTCTGTTGTTGGTCCCAGTTCTTCAGCAGCCTCGGGAGTTCCATCTTCCAAGACTCATCCCTTCGCGGCTCATCAGTTGAGCCAGGCATTGGCTAGCTTGAACAACTGGAAATCAGTTGTGACATCCAAGTTATCCATATTGTCTTCCATTATTCAGACCCAATCAGCACCTTAGCCAGCTCAGATTCCTCTGTCCATTGAGGACACTTTGAAGAAGCTCCTGGAGAACCAGGAAACGATTATGAAGACACAAGCTACTTTGACTACAGCTGTAAAGTCACCTGACAAGGCTCTGAAGGAGCTTGCCAAGAAGCACAAGAAGATGTGGAGATCATAGGATTCTAAGGAGTCCGTGAAGCAGCTCAGGACAGATATGGACAAGCTATTGGCAGATCATATGCCTCTAGACTTGATATTCAGGGACCCAACCCCAGATCCAGCAGCACCAGTAGCAGAGTCACAGCATGAGCAGGCACCCAGGCAGCCTAGGAAGAAGAGGAAGCTGCCCAATATAGCTGATGTAATTATTGAGGTAGCAATCCCACAGGAGGCCTCCTCCAGTTTACCACATATGGCACCTGACATCCAGCCGGTACAGGAGCAGGCCCCGATCCCAGCAGTTGAGCAGCAGGAGGCCGGGAGCCAATTTGAGGCTCCCGCACATACGGAGGACTTGGGGACCACTGAGGATCCCATGCAGACTGACCAAGCCTAGGGAGCCTCTATATCCTTTACCGTGATTTTGATGCTTATCTGTTTAGTTGGCATTGGGGACAATGCCAGCTTTTATTAATGGGGATGCGCCCTACTTTTTTATTATCCATGGATGACTGTATATACAGATTTCTAGCTTATGCTTTACTTTGATTTTCTCTTTTGGACTGTATAACTTTACACTTTAGCCACTTTTCTTCTACTTTTTATTCTCTCTTTTAGGATGTATATAAAGTTACATTTTTGTACATATTCATCCCCATTGTATATTCTACTCCCCTATTGGACATATTCATTCTATTTTCTATTTTCGCAAAAAAAATTTGTTTTTAGCTTTATAGTTAGGCTCGTAGCCTCTTGTTTTGTTTTTGATGCTTCCAATAAGCCCTTGGTTTTCTTAAGGCCACGGTTCTTTCCAAGGGTAGAGTATTGTGTGAACCGGGTGTCTCTTCTCGATGATGGGTGGAGTGACAACCTTCTTAAGGGTTTGAGTCCGTTTCTTTGATTTTTCTTTTATTTTTGATAGTTGTAGTTAAGGGTACCCCAAGCAAAGCTTCACTTGGGCCTAGAACATTTGCCTTTGATCCCATAGTCAAAGACATAATATTGTGTTTAGGATGGTGAAAGTCGTGGCTTTGAGACTCTTGCGTTGACCAAACAATC
The DNA here is from genome assembly GCA_026770625.1 of Nicotiana glauca. Taxonomy (NCBI): domain Eukaryota; kingdom Viridiplantae; phylum Streptophyta; class Magnoliopsida; order Solanales; family Solanaceae; genus Nicotiana; species Nicotiana glauca. The sequence goes on from MU709841.1 coordinate 9,307, forward strand.
ATCATGTGGTCTTTTCGGACCATTGTGTGCTTGAATCGTGACTAAGGTCGTTGTGGGCCCTCGATTCGATGTCTTTAGCAATCCCCTAGCGCGTGTGGTGAGAAATCGAATTGGGAGTCCAAGTCCCGAGCCAATGGTCTAAAACTTGCCCTGAATGTTTGTTGAGGCGAAATCCTAGGTGAAATTTGACTTGAGAAGTGATTATAGGCTTTCCTTGATCCAAATGTTAAGTTGAACAATTCCATGGCCTACCAATGAAATGATTCCTAGTGAACCCTTTTGAGCCTTGAACCTTTTTCTTTCAAGAACCAATGCTACAAGCTTATACCCGTTCTAAATGATACCCTCTCTTGGCATCCAAATCTTCCCTTGAGTAATGGCAAATGTCTAAGTTTGGGGGGAGACACAAGAAAGGAAACTAATTGGTAGAAAGGTACAAAAGCAGAAGAAAAAGAAAGGCAATGAAAAAGCAAGAAAAGAAAAAGACAAAAAGAAAGTCCAATGTGAACAAGAATAAAAAGGGATTCAAGGAAAACAAAGTGTGGAAAAAGTATAAGAAGGAGAAATGTTTTGAATTGCATAAGAAAGAGTGACAATGTCTCTATAACCCCTTGTAAAGAAGTGAAATACTCAAAAGAGTCAAGAGAGTTGTGCCAAAATGAATCAAAAGAAGTGCTTAAGGGAAGATTGAACCCACTTGAATAAAAACACGTCCTACCCTTACCCAAAAGCAGACATTTGACTCCACAAAAGCCCTATAGGATCTTGAGTTGAAGGGAACCTACATTAGTGGATACTTACATAAGGGGCAAGCATATGGTACCTAGAGCCGGACTTGTAACCTTCTTCTTGAGAGAGATAAGTGAAATTCCATCAACCTCGGTTTGTGTGTCAATACTCTAAAAGTGAGGTTCGCTTAGGGAGAGTTGAGGATGTGTGAGTTTGGGTTTCACAGTGACCAAAGTAATTAAGAGAAGTTCTTTGATGAAATGTGTCAACTCTTGATGCTCTTGTGTCACACTTGATCCAAAATTTTCAAAGTTTAAATGTGTTAATGATGCATTCGTATTGAGGGCAATTGTTAGTCCCAATTGATGCTTGTTGAGGTTGCTTTAGGATAGCTAGAATTACTTGGATTTCCCTTTAAGGGGTGGGTGTTATTTTGTTTGCTTGAGCACAAGAAAAGGTTGAAGTTTGGGGGAGTTGATAAGTCGGGATTTTACCATGTTTTATACCCCTACTTGCTATTGCTTTGGTTAAAAATTGCTAAAAATAGTCCTAAAATGCTCACAAGTTGTGCTTGATTGCAGGTTTGAGCGACAAAGCAACAAATGTCGAAGATCGACTCAAAATAGAGTGAAACCTGCTCAAGTGCCAAAGTCTAAGTGCAATGAGGAAAAGAGGGCCTAGTGCGGACAGCACAAGAGTGAATGCGGCCGCACTAGGAGATTCAGAGACTTTGCATTTCCAAGGTGGAGGCAACGCGGGCTCGGTACTAATCAAGCGGTCCGCAATCATGCTTCGCGGCCGCGCTACTCTTTTACGTGGCCCGCAAACATGAGGTTTAGAGACCAGAAAATTTGAGGATTAAAGCCACGCGGCCGCGCTTCTCTTTTGCGCGGTCCGCGTGAACGATATTCAGAGAGCTGAGGTTTTAGCCAGTTTAAGCATTGCGTTACGCGTTCTTTTATGTGCGGCCGTGCCAACTCCCGCCGCGATGCACTTTGTCACGGTCCGCGGTCCTTAACTTCAGAGAAGCTGAAATCATAAGTCCAAGAGCCAGCGCAGCCACAATCCTTTTTACGTGGTCCGCGCTGAACCCGCAGGGGTATTTTTGTCAAGTTTTTCTAGCCTAGTCATGAGCAAGTTTAGTAGAGTCTCGCAGATCGGTACAGAGACATATGTATTTATCCCGAGAGGCTGCAAAACATTTAGGAAAACTTCACCTTCTTAGAATCTTATCGTGCGTCCTTGATTCAGCTTGAAACGTAACTCTTGAAATTCCTTCCACGTGTTCGTATGCGCACATGAGCACTCAGTATCAGATGTGCCTTGATGGCTTGTGATTTCCCGATCGAGGGGCGACATGTGATCTCCGTGACTTTGATATTGGGCTAGTCTGGAGGACTTGAGGTTGGATCTTTGCCTATGGCTTAAGAACCAAGGTGATGATTGTGTGAGCAAATGTTTTGAACTTATATATGTTCGGTATTATCCCTATTAGTGGGAATGACAGCTGGATAGCTACGTGATAAGTACGTTAGTACTATGAGATGTATTCATATATGACTTGGAAGTGATGAGGAAGGTCTTCTGGATGATAGATGAACTATTATGTGTTTGATTTCCATCGTGATTGGAAGTGTAGCACCAAGTTATGGGCGCGTGAAGGATCTTTTCACGTCTCCTAGTTGGGAGTGAAGTAAATTTCATGTTGTGGTATGAGTTCAGTCTCAGGAAGACTAAGTGACTGTGTAATGTGTATAATGGTGGAAGGTATATAGAAAAGTTATATTGAGGCGAAGCATGTGGGTTATATCCTGCAGAGAGTTCTGAAGTAGTGTGATCCTTATGTGTATGTTAGAAGACATCATGTGTAAGTGAAGAGTACGGGTTGAAATCTAAATTAGGTCACCTAGGGAGTGAGCTTGTCTGTTACGAGGGTGAATGCGAGACTTGCAGAAGATTTAAAGTACCAGATGGTTTGTGTTTCACGAGCTTATGAAGGATTGAGTTTAATGTCACTATGATATTATGGCAGCAATAGAGTATATGCGTTATGAGTTATTGGGTGTGTTTTGTTCTATGGCTTCAAGCCAAGTGGGTGAGTTTGCTATTGATTAAGTTGATTGCATGATTAGGTGCTATGTTGGTTCCAGTTTGAGGCGTGTTGGTGAGTCAGTGATGGCTCAAGGAGATTGAAGTTGAGGATGGCTCGAGTGAAGGAAAATTTTGACAAGGTTATATGGTGCTTCGTAGGTGTGTGAAAATCACGGGATGTCTTAAGTTGTTGTTGGTAAAAAATGTTTGGTGCATAGAGTAGGAAGATGCTTGTTTGTATTGGGATGAGGTCGTATCCTGAGGTGTCAGAGTGCTAATGAGGCACAGGTGGTTCTGTTCGTTTGATCAGACTAATTGCAGTGTAAGTAGAGTAAATGACTCTCGAGAATAGTTCTAATGTGTTCAAGATTCAACATGTAACAATTAGGTATTTTAAAGTTGTATACGTGGTTAGAAATTGTGTCTTCATTGGAAGAGGTCAAGACTTGTGGTATTTCTATGTTAATTATGGGATTCTATGTATCAATATCAGGAAAGTAAAGGTAATAGGTTTAGATTCGCAGGAAGTTCTTTAGAGTAAAGTATCCTAGAATGTGTTATTTCTTGGAATGTTAAAGAAAGTATTCAGCGACGTATGAGCCTCAAATGGTGTGGCTTTATTCTTGGTTCTGTGTGGTAAGTCTGAGTTGAGGATTGTGGTGCTACAGCAAAAAGGGAAATATCAAGTTGAAGATGAATCAGAAGGAAATTTAGATAGATAGGTTAATTTGGTAGTAGACCGCCGATATGGTAAGGATATGATTTGTTCCTTGTGGGTGTTCGAGGTAATGAGTTCCTACAGGTATTTCGCGGCAATTCTCTTAGGTTTTGATGACTTGCGTAGCTTGGTCGACTTAGAATGATTCAGTCATGGTAAGTCCGATTTGTGCAAAGGGAACTCGGAGAGTTCTTGATGGATTTTATCGTGGTTAGGAGATATATATTTTCTATGGGCATGTAGAGCACGGGATGTATAGTGATTTTTTCTTCTAGATGGTACCAATGGAAAGTTCTTGTCTAGTGGAGTACGTATTTGTCTATGGCTCGGAGGGGAGATGAAGTTCTCCTATTATCCTAGGATGGTATGGTATATATGGTATGTTGTGAGGATCAATATTTGCATGTGTAAATTTACGGTTGAGTTCTGAAAGGAAATTCATGAAACTCTTAAGCAGCGGTTAGCCTCAGATGATTAAGGAAATGGTACTGCTAGTTGGAAATGATTTGACGAGAGTATATGTTTCAGTAAAAGGGCAATGTGATTAAGTTGGTGGCACTTTGGTAGTGTTGAGGTATTTTTTTATTAGATCGACTAGTGATATTCAGGTTTGCCTAGTAGAACAGGGAAATTTTAGGGTATCTCTCATGAAATGACTACGTACTAGAGGTGTGGCGTGTATTCAAACGGTGGAATTGGGATCAGATTTGGTGATTCATGTGTTGTGTGGATTTGGAAATGAAAGTTATCATATTCAGGCTATATGGTGGTTGTAGATGGTGTGTATCGGCACTGTTTAGTGACTATCGAGGTTTGGAGACTAGGACAATATTTTGTTGCTTATGTTAGATTTGGAAGTGATATCGAGTTCAGACTATTTGTATCCGTGTTTTGTCATTCTGGACTATTGTGCTAAGATGGCGCTGTTGGTTATGCCGAAATATGCAACGGGTTGAGTGGCGAAGTGTGTCAGATTATGTTATAGTAGAGTAGTTATATTTCGAAGACCCAACGAACAACTGTGAAGGATTGCCTTTCTTAATTGTACCTTCGTGATGGATGTTAGTTAGAGGTTTCTACCATTGATTCAGTTCCGACATTGAGGGACTTTTCAGGTGTGTTTTGTGTAGCCGGGCATATCGCCAGGTGAGGTTGTGGATTTCGGTATTATTTTGGTCCGGGCATCGTATCGTATGGCTCTATAGAAGTTATAGTAGTGGAAGGAACATCTTCAGTATTTCCATAATAAGGAGTTCGTTGGCAGGCCAATGTGGATGCGAGTTCTAGCTTGAGTCGGCTTGGCTGGCCCTGAATTGTATTGTTGAGGGATGTGTTGATCCAACTGTTATTGAGCTTATTAGTAATCTGGTGAGATCAATGAGTTGCCTTTCTATGTCGCAAGGTGTTGTGATTTGTTGGTTATAGGCACATATAGTGTGGTTCATTTGGGGTCTCATAGTGGAAGTCGAGTGGGAAAAGTAAATGGACGTTGCTTGGTGAATGATGTATCGGTCATGTCCTATCGGGTTTGCGTAGTGTATGTTATTTGTTTCACCGATGGTGTAATGATTAACTTTAGTTCCAGACATCAAATTGTGCATGGTTGTCAATTTTGAGCATAGTGACTTGAGGTGTCTCATGTTGAGCACTGTTTGGATAGGATCGTGCATTACAGCGAGGCTATATAGAGATATGACCTTGCATGTTAGATTCGTGTGTTCTATTCTATGATGTGAAATGAGTTCTCAACCTGGTGTTGTGGTTCTACTGGTGAGCTTGAGGTACAGCTCTTTCATTTGAGTCATTGTCATGATTGGAGTATGTTCGGACTGTTGCTTACTGGTGTGCGTATCAAGCTAGATGTGGCTTAGGCCTTTATTGATGTGTCATGTCACCAGGGTGGTGTGTTGGATTAGAGGAGATCGTTGGGATCATTAATGAATACGGACGGATTTGATTTCAGCTTGTTGGGAGGATAATATTGAGGTTCGGCTCGAAAATTGCTATGGAAATTGCCAAAGGAGAAATAGCTTCCTGAATTGTTGGCCTGAGAAATGGTCGTGGTTGTTGCGTATTTCATTTATCGTTGGCAGTATATTAAAGTGTAAGAATGAGACTTTAGTTTATAAGAGTTTTTCTATCAGTATTTAGGTGTTGTGTACAACTGCTGTGAATAGAACTTGTTGCTATGAGTGTTAGAGTTATGTGGTTTATCATGTAATTGCGACTAAGGTTGCAGGTATGGGTTATTACAGCTGGTTCAGGCTTATTCAGAGTATAGATGTGAGATTTTGATCTTGTGGATGATTTCGATAGTGGAAATATGGATCTATGGTTTATGGACTAGGATCGATTGTGAAATTTCAGTTATATTGTGTTAGCAAACCTATATGAGATAGGGTGACGTGGGATCACCCCCGGGTATATTCATGGTAAGGTTATTCAGCTAGTGGTTGGCTTCTAGAACGACTCTAGGTACGTTCGAGGACGAACGTATGTTTAAGTGGGGGAGGATGACGTGGGATCACCCTCGGGTATATTCATGGTAAGGTTATTCAGCTAGTGGTTGGCTTCTAGAATGACTCTAGGTACGTTCGAGGACGAACGTGTGTTTAAGTGGGGGAGGATATAATGACCCGACCGGTTGTTTTAAGATTTTTCACTTTGATCGCTAGTTCTCGGGCATGACTTACCCTGTGTAATGTAGTATGACTCATGTAAATCGTTGGTTTTGGTTTTCAAGAAAATCGTAATGAATTTGAAGGAACAGTCTCAGTTGAAAGCTTTGAATTTGAAAGGTTTTACCAAGGGTTGACTTATTTGTATATGAGCTCGGATCGGAATTTTTATGATTTGGATAGCTCTGTTAGGTGATTTTGGACTTGGGAGCGTGATCGGAATTCATTTTGGAAGTCAGTGGAAGGTTTAGGCTTGAATTGGCGGAAGTGAGATTTCGGCGTTTTCCGGTTGATAGGTGAGATTTTGATATAGAGGTCAGAATGGAATTCCGAGAGTTGAAGTAGCTTCATTATGTCATTTGGGATGTGTGTGCAAATTTTCAGGTCATTTGGACGTGGTTTGGCTGGGTTTTTTTATCAAAAGCGTTTTTCGGAAGTTTTTAGAAAAATTAGACTTGAATTCGATGTGAATTGATGAAGTTGGTGTTGTTTGAGGTGTTTTGATGATTGGAACACGTTTGAATGAGGTTTTAGGATGTGTTGGTGCTTTTGGTTGAGGTCCCGAGGTCCTCGGGTGAGTTTCAGATGGTCAATCGGACCATTTTTGGTATTTTGAAGTTGCAGATTTTTGTGTTCAAGTACTGCAGAAATTAAGGTTTCGCGATAGCGTGGGGTGCGTCGCGATCGCGTAGAAGGATTGAGGAAGGCCAGGAATTTAGCCTTTGCGTTCGCGATAGGGGCTTCACATTTGTAGAGAGCTGTGGATCAGAGTATCGCATTCGCGAATGAGGGTATGCAGTCGCGTAGAGGAGGTGAGTCAGATAGGGTCCAAAGTAATTTTGCATCGCTTTCGCGTATGGTTGCTCGCGTTCGCGTAAGGTTATTTCATTTGATCATTGCGTTTGCAGGTTGTTGGTCACGTTCCCATAGTGTAATTGTGAGATCTTGAATAATTGCTCTTCGCGATCGCGAGGCTTGTGTCGCGATCGCGATGAAGAAAGGTCAGAATTGGGCAGAAAGCTTTTAAGTTATTTCATCCGTGATTTAGGGTCATTTTTCCTCCATGGTTGATCATTTTGAGAGCTTCTTGGTGGAGAATAAAGAGGGATTCAAGGGGAATCGATTGGAGTAAGATTTTTGAACTTAAAACTCATTTTTATTGTGAAATCCACCTAAAATTTCATGGAAACTAAGCCTAAAATTGAAGAACTAGGGCTTGATAAATTGGACTTTTGAATTGGGATTTGAAGGACCATTTATGGTCGGATTAGAGAACTTTTGATATGTATGAACTCGTGGGGAGATGAGGAATCTAATGATGTGAAAAAATTCTGAGTTTTGAGAAATGGGCCCAGGGCTCGGGTTTTGGTAATTTCGGGATTTGTGTCCATTATTGATTGTTTTCGCTTGGGCTTTGTTCCCTTAGCATATTGTGATGTATTCGCTCTGATTTTGGATATATTCGACGCGCGTGAAGGCCGATTTAAGGGGCAAAGGCGTCGCAAGCTAGAGATTTCATCTGTTCAAGGTGAGTAATGATTGTAAATGATATTCTGAGGGTTTGAAACCCCAAATTGCACATTGTAGTGCTATATTGAGGTGACTTGCACGCCGGATAGCGAGCGTGGGGTAGAGCACCGTTGGGGATTGTGATTTGGTCCATCCCGATTGATGACTTTACCGTGTATTTGACTGAAACTTACTTTTTATCATCATGATTTGGGCTGATTGCCATATTTGGGCTTCGTGCCAACTATTTGAACCCTTTGGGGATTTTTATCACTGTTTTGACTTACTATTTGAACTCATCCCTTTTGATATCTACTGTTTTACAAACTCAGCCACTTTTATTCAAATTTGAAACTTAAATGATATTTCTAAATGATATTTTGGGCTGAGAACTACTATTTTACTAATGCCCGAGGGGCTTGTGATAATTTTTGGACTGAGTGAGGCCGAGGGCCAATTGTGAGGATATGCTCAGTGATATGAGGCCGAGGGCCTGAGATTCATTTATATGCCACGAGGTGGCTTGAGTGATGTGAGGCCCAGTGCCGAGTGATGTGAGGTCGAGAATTGAGAAATGATGCTGCAAGGTGGCTTGATATTGCGCTTGGGCTGTAAGGGGCCCTTCCCGGAGTCTGCACACCCCAAGTGAGCATCGTCGACGATATATGGATCGGGCTACATGCCGCAACAATATATGGATCGGGCTGCACGCCGCAGCGATATATGGATCGGGCTGCACGCCGCAGCGGTTACTATATGATACTATTCTGAGGGTGATCTGATAGAGAGAGCCCGAACGGCTAAGAGTGTTATGAGAGTGAGCCCGAGGGGCTGGAATGTTCTGAAATATTGCCCGAGGGGCAAACCTTTATGTGTTCATCTTTCATATTTACTTGTCATTTTACTTGCTATACTATGGTATTTGTGCCCGAGGGGCAGATTTTTTATGCTTATCGGCACTAATTGTTTTGCAATAATCGTGTAACTGTTGAAAAGTCATTTCAAAAGAGGTTTAAACTGAGCTAAGATATTTTCTAAAGATTTCACAGCGTTACCGCTTTTCTCAAAGAGTTTTACACTGCTTCTATATAACATGTTGGTTGCTTTACGTGATTTCTTACTTCTCAGTTGTTATTTACCTTTATTACTCACTGAGTTGGAGTACTCACTTTTCTCCCTGCACCCTATGTACATATGCAGGTATTTATACACCCGATAGCGGGTTTTGGCTGGTCGGAGGCAGAGTTATCTGATTTTAGCGAGGTGACTGCTAGCGTTCACAGCACCGCTTTTCCTCCTTATGTTCATCATTCCTATTTTGTTTAATTTAGACCATGTAGTTGTATTCACACTCTAATAGATGCTTGTGACACCCTGGTTTGGGTTGTGTCGGGTTGTTCTTTCGCTAATTATTATCATTAATCATATTTGAACTGTTTAACTGTTTTAAAAGGATGAATTGGATTTAGTTGGCTGGCCTTGTCCCCATGAGAGACTCCATCACGACTGGGTTTGGGTTTGGGTCGTGACATAGGCTACCTTCTTTGTCCTTTAGTATCTCGTTAATTTCCTTTTTCAACAATCTTGATTATACTTTTATTTTCCATTTTTTGTCGCTTTTATGATATACATGTATTCAAAAAATCAAGAAATAAAATATTCAACCCATTAGAGCTTTATGCTTTATAAAAATATCGGCAAATAGCAAATGTTGAAACTTTTAGTGTCATGACCCGAATTTCCTACCCTTGGGAGTCGTGATGGAGCCTACTAATGTGAGCTAGGCAAGACAAACCTTAGTTCAATTACTTTATTAACCAATTATTTCTTTTTAACAGCCGAAATTTGAATTCAAGCGGAAGACAACGATAAAATATATGAAAACTATATCTAATACAAATACTTAATCATTAACCATCCAAAATCTGGTGTCACAGTGTCACAGACGGTCTAAGATTTACTAACGGGGGGATTCACCGCAAATACTAGCAAGGCTCATTATTGCCGAGATAATGGTCTACTTCTTCACATCCACCGTGCAATGCAGTGGTTATTGATAGACAGAAGAATCATGGTATCCACTTCCGGCTATTAGCAAAAGCATTACGTATGTCTGGTGGAGATCATATTCACTCTGGTATCGTGGTAGGTAAACTTGAAGGTGAAAGAGACATAACTTTGGGCTTTGTTAATTTACTGCATGATGATTTTGTTGAACAAGATCGAAGTTGCGGTATTTATTCCTCTCATGATTGGGTCTCTTTACCAGGTGTTCTACCCGTGGCTTCAGGAGGTAAGAGGTCAACGATTACGTGAATTGCTTAAACAATCCCAATCAGCTCCTCTCATGGTAGAATAGCAGATAATGACTATTTATACCGGAACAAATGGTGTGTTCGACCAAAAAAATAATACACTGTTTCGAAATTTAAGGGAAATGAAACAGGAATAGTAGATAGAAGAAGACGCCAAGGCATGCAGACGCCTGCAGGACTACCTCGGGTCGCCTCATGAACAAGAATCAGCAATTCCACCACGGTCCGAAGTCTACAACATTGGGGTCTACACAAAAAATTGTAGAGTATAGTATTAGCACAACCAACCCCGTATGCTGGTAAGTGCCTAGCCTTACCCCGGTAAAGTAGTGACGAGGCTAGGACCAGACTACCAAATAAACCTATGCAGTTGTGTAATATACAGCGGAAAGTAAAGCAGAAATAAACAAATAAAGATGGGAGGGGGAAACATGCTTCGGGATTAACAGATAAAGCAGAATCTCAAGAGAATTATCAGGAAACCAAAATTCAAATTCTAACAGGGATAAGGAAAACAAAGGCAAATTTCACTCTCGGCTCAAAACTCACTGCAGGCGTGCAACCCGATCCCATTTCTTATATCCTGTAGTAGGTGTACCACCCACTCCCATTTTATTAAATCTCGTGGTAGGCATACCACCCGCTCCCATTTTATTATACCAACAGTTCTTCCAAATGAAATTTACTCCAACAAGCGCAATAATTAATACGAATTCATAAGACAATAAGTACACAAAAATTATGAATCATTGAGGAAAACAAATAATGACAAATAGCAATTAAGAGCAATTAGGATATTTAATATTAGTATACTAAATGTCAAGTAGCAATTGAGCCATATAAACATGTAGCAATTATAGCATAAATTCAAGGCGTAATGTTTCTTAAGGAAACCTTGATCCAATAATAACAAGTAACATTATAAAGGAAATGTCAACATAAGAATCATAGTATGTGACGACCCAAAGGGTCATCATGTGTTTTAAGTTAAATTCTATGACTCCGAGGCCTTGAAAACCTTATTTAGGATCGCCTCGATTCTTGTGCGCAGTCCGAACGCATTGCTGGAAATCTTAAATGTGAAATTCTGTGAAAAATGATAAATTTTGACGTCAAAATGAATAAATTTGACTTTGGTCAATATTTTGGGTAAACGGATCCGGACCGGTGATTTGACAATCCCGGAGGGTCCATAGGAAAATATGGGACTCGGGCGTATGCCCATAATCGAATTCTGAGGTCCCAAGGCCGAGAAATGAAGTTTTAAAAGAAATTGTTTTTCTGAAATTGTTAAGGAAAATTAAAATGATATTTGATTAGAACGTGTTGGTATCGGGCCTGTATTTTGGTTCCAACACCCAGCACTAGTCTTATATATGATTTAAGATGTTTCTGTGAAATTTGGTTGAAATCGGACGTCGTTTGACGTGATTCGGACCTAAATTGGAAAATTCTATGTTTTATGAAGTTGGAAATAATTCATGAATTTTGAGGTGTAATTCGATGTTTGTGATGTTATTTTGGCAATTTGATCGCGTGAATAAGTCCGTAGGATATTTTTGAGGTTGTGTGTGTGTTTGGTTTGGAGCTCCGAGGGCTCGGGTGAGTTTTGGAAAGGCCATGGGTGCATTTTTAACTTTGAAAAATTTTGCTGGTGTTTCAGACCTGCAAGGTTCGCAAATGCGAGATCGCAATTACGAGCCTGCTATTGCAAAAGCGAAAGGTGACCTGGGCAGCTTCCTTCGCAAATGCAAAGTTTATGTCACAAATGTGGAATTGGGGCTGTCGCAAATGCGACATTTTTGGTCGCAAATGCGAAGTCCCCAATTTTCTTCAGAGTTGGAAAATGCCAACATGACTTCGCAATTCCCACATCTGAGGCTCGGGGTTCACAATTGTGAATCCCTGTTCGTATTTCCCTTAATTGAGACCTGTATTTTTTTTACACTTAACCGACTTTGAACTTCATTTTTCATATTTTTCAAACCCAAACACACTTAGGCAATTTTTCAAGGATTTCTTCTTCTCCAAATCAATTGTAAGACATTTTTAGCTAACTTCCTTCAGTTCTTAACATCTTTTAACATGATTTCAACTTCAAATCAATGATTTTCATGGGCGAAATTGGGTGTTTTGGGTAGAACCTAGGTTTTTCAAAAATTGGGGATTTGGACCTCAATTTGAGGTCCGATTTCAAAACAAATTATATATTTAAGTTCGTGGGAGAATGGGTAATCGGGTTTTGGTTGAAACCTCGGGTTTTGACCACGTAGGCTCTGGGGCGATTTCGACTTTTTGGGTAAAACTTTGGAAAACTCATTTTCATGTATTCAAATTGTTTCATTTAGCATTTATTGACGTAATTAAGTAACTTGTGGCTATATACGAGCGAGTTGGTGGTGGAATAAAGAGGTAAAGCGATAGTTGAGGATTGAATTGCATTCGTGGAATCGAGGTAAGTGTTTGGTCTAACCCTAGCTTGAGGGACTAGGAGTTGAGTCCTATTTGCTATGTGGTAATTTTCGAGTACGACGTATAGACATGGTGACGAGTATCCATATGTTGGTGTCTAGCATGACTGTGAGCCTTTAAATTGTAAATATCTTAATTTTGTTGTATTTTCCTTGCCTTCGAGGAGCATTGGCTCAAGTTATATTACAAATGTAAAAGTATATAAAATGATTGAACCCTTTTGGGGCATTGGCTCAAGTGGTAAAGTGAGATATGAAATAAAAGTGAAAGAAAGTTAAAGAGTATTTAAATTGTTTCCTTGCTGGGATATTGTTGCTTATTAATTATTTTCCCTTCCCGGGACGTTGAGATTATTAATGTTGTACCCTTGCCAGGATTTAATTATTTAATTGTGTTCCCTTGCCGGGATTTCCATTATTATTTTGTTTATTCCCTTGCCCTTTTTGGTGATTGTTGTTTGGGTGAGTAAGAGTGTTAAAGCATGAAGGGTGATGTTGTGCATTGTTTGCTTATTGTGAGGAAAGAGTATAAAAGCACGAAGGGTAATGTCTTGCCATACGATTTACCATTTCATGTCGATTCTATTGACTATATGTGAGGAAAAAGAGTAAAAGCACGAAAGGTGATGCCGTGCACATTTTATTATATCATTGCCTGGTGAGGATGAGAGTAAAAGCACGAAGGGTGATGCCGTACACTTATTGCTGTTTGTTATGATTTCTTATTGTTTTTGGTTCAAGTGCATTAAATGTCCTATTCCACTATGTTGACATTTCCCTTTATTGTGTTACTTGTTATTATTGAATCAATGTATCCTTGCGCAATGTTATGCCTTGAATTTATGCCATAATTGCTACAGGTTATTGTGACTTAATTGCTACTTGACATTCGACATATTAAATACTAAATCTCCTAATTGCTCCTTAAAGCCCATAATTAATTGCTACTTGTCATTATTTGTTATCCTCAGTGAATCATAATTATTGTGTACTTGTTATGTTGTGAATTCGTATTAATTGTTGCATTTGTTAGAGTAAATTTCTTTTAGAAGAACTGTTGATATAATAAAATGGGAGCGGGTGGTACGCCTACCATGAGATTTAATGAAATGAGAGCGGGTGGTACGTCTACCATGAGATTTAATGAAATGGGAGCGGGAGGTACGCCTACCACGAGATTTAATAAAATGGGAGCGGAGGGTACGCCTACCACGAGATTTAATAAAATAGGAGCGGGTGGTACGCCTACAACGAGAATTGATGAAATGGGAGCGGGTGGTACGCCTACCACGAAAATATTGAGAAATGGGATCGGGTTGCACGCCTGCAACGAGATGTGTACTGACAATTAAATCTGCTTTTATTTCTTTTATCCGTGTTAGAGTTAATTCATTGATGTTCCATATTATTCTCTTGAATTTCTGTATTATCTGTTATCCCGAAGCATGTTCCCTTCCCATTTAAAATGATTATTCTTGTTATTTTCCTGCTGTATATATATATATATATATATATATATATATATATATAAAAAACTGCACAGGTTTATGTGGTAGTCCT
>MU709845.1:6204-22887 GCA_026770625.1 Nicotiana glauca
AGAATTCCTTACTCGGATTTCTGGTTCGCGACTATTAAACAGAGTCAAACCCTTCCTCGATTCGGGATTCAAAACGGTGACTTGGGACACCATAAATCTCCCAAGTGGCCACTCTGATTTTTTAAATAAAAATGAATCCCGTTTTGATTGTCCTTAAATTGGAAAAAACTCCTTTATTACTATATCTCTTCCCGGGGTGTAGTAAAGGCCGATAAAAGCCTTTCGAAAAAAGGAGGTGTGACACTTGCGTGAGTATGTTTGGCCGTAACAAAATTTTGGCACCGTTTCCGAGGACTTAGAAATTAGCTACTTGTCTGAGTTAAGCTTTTATTAGTTATTATTCAAGTTTTAGTTTTCAGTTTGCTTTCTTTGTGTTAACGAAGGATCTTCTCTTGAATGCAGAGGAGTAGAAGCGCAAACAACCTCCTTCCTCTTGATCATGAAATTGAACGAACACTTCACAGGGCGAGGAGGGAATTTGAAGCTAGAACTAGAATAGAAAGAGAGTTAGACATCGTAGTTCAACCACAGTCACTACAGATGGCATGTAATGAAGATTGTCCCGTGATAGAAACCGCAAGGCCCAATCTTGCTAATATGACTCAGCTATTGTGAAGCCTAAAATCACGGGTCGCTTTGAACTCAAATGGTACATGGTGCAGCTGATTCAGTCCATATGGAAACATGTTGGTCTATCTCATGAAGACCCGCAGTGGCATATTCTGAACATCTTGGAAATGGGGATACTTACAATTATTCGAATGTTTCCAAGGACTATGTCAGGTTGACACTGTTCCCCCTTTTCACTGTTGGCGGAAGCCAAGGAATGCTTGCAAAAGGAGACCGCAAACTCGATCCACACTTGGGATGATCTAGCAAGAACGTGAAGATTCTTGGGTTCCAACAACGGGATGGCGAGACTCTCCGTCAACCTTGGGAAAGATACAAGAAGCTACTCAGAGACTGCCTACATCACTGTCAGACTGATGAGGTCTTGGGGCACACTTTTGTTGATAGGTTAGACGAGACATCTAAGATAAATCATGACTCAACTTGTGAGGGTAGTTGCATGGGGAGTGATATCCAACTCTTGCTAAACAACTTCACCGTTAGTGATCATAACTAGCAAGGATATGTGGAATCATGAAGAGCACTTAAACAGAAAGCAACTGGTGTAATTGAGCTTGATGACTTCTCAGCCATGAGAGCAGATATAGCAAAATTGGCAAATCAGATGAATAGAATGACAATGCACCAAACACAACATATGCAACATGTACAACAGATGGCAATTTCCTGCAAATTATATGGTGATAGTCACACGAGTGACATGTGCCCTACGAATCCTGAATCTATCTACTATGTGGGGCAACACATCAGAGGCTCGATAAATCAGCATGCACAATATGGAAACACTTACAATCTAAATTGGAAGAATCATCCTAACTTCTCCTGGGATGGAAATCAGACAACTTAGAATCATTATAGGCCCCAAGGAAATTTTAATCAATCTCAGAAGCCACCCCAGCAAGTAGAATAGAGTGCGAATGACTTGTTGAAGAAGTTGTTGCTTGATAATAAATAACTCAAGACCGATTTCAGAAATCTTGAGAGAAAAATGAGGCAGTCAGCGTCAAATCAAAATACTAGGCATGCAGGTGCTCTTCCTAGTGATACAGAGAAAAACCATCATGTTAATGCAGTTACACTCAGAAATGGGAGAGAATTAGAAGAAGTTCCAAAGAAGAGAAAGTATAAGCCTATACCTAAGGGGGAGTTGATTCCTAAGGCAACACATGAGTAAAAAACGATGATGCAAGTTCGGAGCCAATGAATGCTACAAGGCCACCACCACCGTTCCCCAAAGATTGCAGAAGAAGAATGATGATCGCATGTTCAACAAATTTATCTCTATGTTTAAATTGAATATTCCATTGGTAGATGTACTTCGCGAAGTTCCAAAGTATGCTAAGTACATCAAAGATATTGTGGCTCACAAGATGAGATTGACTGAATTCGAGACAGTCACACTTATGAGGAGTGCACTTTAAGGGTCCAAAACAAGCTTCCTCAAAAGCTCAATGATACTGGCAGCTTCACAATCCCGGTGCGGATTGGTAATATTGATGTAGGCCATGCTCTATGTGATTTGGGGTGAGCATAAATTTATACCCTTGTCCTTGTTCAAGCAACTGGGTCTCGGAGCTCCAAGACCAACCACTGTGATGTTGCAACTAGCTAATAGATCCATAACTTACCCTGAAGGAGTGATTGAAGATGTGTTGCTGCAAATTGGGAAATTCATCTTCCTAACGGACTTCATCATCCTAGATTATGAGGCTGATAAACAAGTGCTAATCATATTGGGACGACCTTTCTTGGCAATAGATGATGCGATTATTAAAGTGAGAGAGGAAAAATTGATTATGAGGGTGGACAACGAGGAAGCAATTTTTAATGTCTACAAGGAAATCCAACTCCCCCCAGTTATGAAGAGCTCTCTATGATATCTGTTGTGGAGGTGGATGAGCAAATTATCGACATGAGTGCATATCTAGATGATTATCTAGAGAAAGCAATCATGTTGTTCGATATCTTGGAGATTGATGACGAGGTTGAGGAGATGATGAATATACTAGATGCATCCTGTACCTACATGCAGGGATTAAATCCCTTTGAGCCCCTAAATAGGCCAGGTGGGCCCCTTCCAAAACCGTTAACTAAAGAAGCTTCAAAATCAGAACTTAAACCCTTGCCTCCTCATCTTCAATATGCTTATTTGGGTGGTTGTGATACTCTACCTGTTAGTGTTTCTTTTGACTTGTCTATATTGCAGGAATAAAAGCTATTAAGAGTGTTGCATGAGCACAAGCGAGCAATTGCGTGGATGATGTCTGACTTTAGAGGCATTAGTCCAGCCTTCTGCATGCATAAAATCCTCATGGAGGAAGGGCACAAGCCAATTGTAGAGCAATAACGCCGCCTAAATCCAATCATGAAAGAGGTGGTAAGAAAAGAAGTGATTAAGTGGCTTAATGAAGGTATTGTATTTCCAATATCTGGTAGCAAATGGGTAAGCCCCGTCCAATGTATGCCTGGGGGGTTGACTGTAGTGGTTAATGAAAATAATGACTTGATTCCATCAAGAACTTTAACTTGGTGGAGAATTTGCATAGATTATATAAAATTAAACAATGCCACCCGTAAGGACCACTTTCCCCTCCCCTTAATTGACCAAATGCTTGATAGATTAGATTGACATGAATACTACTGTTTCCTAGATGGCTATTCAGGGTATAATCAGATTGCTATAGCCCTAGAGGACCAAGTGAAGACTATATTCACGTGTCCTTATGGCACGTATGTGATCAAGAGAATGCCATTTGGTCTTTGTAATGCACCCGCGACTTTTCAAAGGTGTATGATCGCAATTTTTACTGACATGGTTGAAATATTTATAGAAGTGTTCATGGATGACTTTTCTGTGTTTAGGTGTTCTTTTGATAATGGTTTAATGAACCTTGATAAAGTTCTTTCTAGGTTTGAAGAGACAAACTTGGTGCTAAACTAGGAAAAGTGCAATTTCATGGTACGAGAAGGTATAGTCTTGAGGCATAAGGTGTCCAAAAATGGTTTGCAGGTGGACAAAGCAAATGTGGAGGCAATCAAAAAATTTCTCCCACTGACATCCGTTAACGGCATTCACAGTTTCTTAGGCCATGTAGGTTTTTATTATCGATTAAAATAAAAGATTTTTCAAGAGAACTATTGATGTCTAAATTTGCCGCATATGAGAAAGTGGTAAATCATATGCTCTCAGGCACTCTTTTCGAGACTCTTCTCTCTCCTCCCCTCTAGGAGGGAGAATCTCTCCTTCTCCGGCTTTCTTCCGTTGGAGATACCTATCTTTCTTTCTCTTCTTCTCCTCCCTCTGTTCTCTCTTTTCAAGGAATCACCTTCTGTGGTTGCTTTCTCCGTTCTTGTCCCTATACAAGGTTTTGGAATGGGGGAGAACATGATTTACTTTAATGCTGGGTTCAAATCTTTTGATATTACCAGGTGGTTTGCTAGCAACTCAGAGTGGAACGTATGGGTTGAGAGAAGCGCAAGATAACAAGGAGATCGACCATGAGCAAAAAGATCATGGAATGGATTTGCTTCACTCTTAAAGAGGCCTCAAAGGACCAGAATAGAGTGGTCAGGAGATGAAAAATTTCAGAGCAGGACTCGGAGCACTTTTGCACCAGGAAATTTAATGAGCATGGGAGATACATGAGTATTCTGTCATTAAATGGTGGAGGAAGATCAATACTTATTATCTCTGAACCAGTCTTTAATGTAGGTTGGAATGAGATAACATTTAAGATTAACAACTTCATTAAAAACTTAAAAAAATTAGCAGTGGTTGATCCCCCAAGACTAAATGAGGCCAACTATCCTTATAATAAGACTGTACAATATAGTAAATTGCAAACTAGGAGTCTTCATAAAGCAGAGGTGATTTGTAACAGTGAAAATATTGACACCTCTGAATCTGCTAATCTACAAGAGAATGGGCCTTTGAAGAGATGTTTAGTGGGGAGTTTTGGAGAATAGGTTAAGGAAAAACCCACACTTACTGACATAAGAAGGTGGTCAACTTCAACTTGGAAAAATGTTTTTGGGGTAAACATCTATGAGATGTATGGGGATTTGTTCTTATTTGAATTCCCTAATAGATACATGGCTGAAAGGACCATCCAAGGCAGTGGTTCTGGAAAAGGCTCAGGTTGCAATTACAATGGTGGAACCCCATGGCAAGGTGTATTTCAAATTCTATTGAAATCAAAGAAACCTGGATTAAAGCAGTAGGAATTCCCCCTCATCTGTGGTCGCAAAGAATTTTCCAAGAAATAGGCGAATTTTGTAGAGGATGGGTGACTACTGAAGAAGAAACAGAACTCAAAAGTTATCTGAACTGGGCCAGAATTTTGGTAAGGAACAATGGGAGGAATCTACCAAAAGAGGTATCCATAACTTATAATGGAATCACTCATCACATTCCAATCTGGCCGGAAAGCAAGACAAGATATGAAGTCTCACCGGAATTAGCAGAGGACGCATCAAAGAAGAAGATACAGTGCAAGAACTAGTTATTGCCTTTACCCAGAGGGCAAATAGGGTTACCAATTGTGCTGAAGTACAAAAATCCCCTTCTTTCAGGGATTTTAGAGACAGAAATCATGTGGGTGGTACTTCTTTGACAGTTGGAAGATATTTGAAAACAAGAGCATGTGAGAAGCATGTGGCTGGATTGCAAGCTGAGCCCAATAAGGAGGTTGCTTTTAATAATTCTTTTGGGCCAGACTTTACAGGCCAAATCATTTTTAATGACTTAAAAGGCCCCAATACACAAGATCTTTCCAACAATTTCTTTGTTGAAGTTCTAGAACAATATTCTACCCAAAAGTTGGTGCATGCAAAGTCTTAAAGTGTAGATTTTCACGGAGACTGTGCAGAGATAAATATGGCCATAGCAGATGCTGTTTTTGGGGGATCTTCTCTAGATTTAACTAGGGCAACGGAATATCTGGAGGAAAGAGAAGATGAGAGCAACAAAATGGAAGAACAAACTTTGGAATTAGCTCAACAAAGTACAACCACAGCTATAGAAAATTGAGAAGTGGAAGAGGTTGAACCTCTTCTCATTCAGCAACAACAAGCCATTCAAGATACAACAAAGGAGACATCACAATGGGTTGAAAAGAATTTGATCAAGCTGGGCAAATTACTTGGGCTAGATTTCCAGGGGCATGGAGAGGAGACCTTGGAATTGTTGTTACAAGTAGATAACTGCAGACAAGCTAGAAAGATGGAGTCTGACAGTGTGGGTAAGAAGACAAGATTCAAAGGGGAACATGAACTAAAAGGACTAGTTACTTTCGATGTTAAATTCAAGAGTGAGGGGTAAAGGAGTAACGGGAGGAAGATGCTTTCCTTGGATCCATGCAGTTCAAAATAGTTTCATGGAATGTAAGGGGATTGAATGATAGGGATAAAAGGAGAATTGTGCAGAGTTTGGTAGTTAGCTGGAAAACGGACATCATATGCTTCCAAGAGACTAAACTAGAGGGGGACATTAGAGAGGTTGTCAAACAAGTGTGGGAAAGAATATGGATCAGATTTGCTCACTTGGAGGCTAGTGGTATTAGAGGGGGTATCATGATGATGTGGGATTGTAGAAGCTGGGAGGGGGAAATTCTGGAAATTGGTTGCTACACTTTGACTTGCAAATTCGTGGCACATTTTCAGAATTTTTCATGTCATATAACTGGGGTATATGCTCCAAATAACTACATTGAGAGGTAGGTGCAGTAAGGGGATTGATGGAATGGCCTTGGGCTGTTTGTGGAGATTTTAATGTCACCAGATTCATTTTAGAAAAAAAGAATTGTAGGAGGAGAACAAGGGGTATGGTGGAATTTTCTGATTTCATTGAGAACATGAGCTTAATTTATTACGGTTAGAAGATGGTAGCTTCACTTGGTTTAAATGGGATAATCAAGACAGGGCTTCCAGAATTGATAGGTTCCTGATTTCTAAGGAGTGGGATGATAGTTTTAGTAATATAAAACAGATCCCACTGCAAAGACTAGCATTTGATCACATTCCAGTAGCTCTACAAGGAGGCACTTGGAACAGGAACAAAAACTATTTTAAAATTTAAAATTGGTGGTTAGGAACAGTTGGTTTCAATGACAGAGCCAAAGAATGGTGGAGTTCTTTCAAATTTTCAGGCAAGCCTGACTTTATTCTGGCATGCAAGCTAAAAGTTTTCAAATCAAAACTCAATGAATGGAGCAGAAGTGAGACAGTGAATTTGGGATATCAAAGGAAGAAATTGTTAAGTCAAATGGCAGAACTAGATGAGGTGCTCGAAGACAGAATTTTAATAGAGGAAGAAACTATCAAGAAGGCGGCACTATTCATGGAGTATGAGGAGTTGATCAAAAACGAAGAAATCTCATGGAGATAAAAATCAAGGGCCCTATAGTTGAAAGAAGGTGACAGAAACACTAAGTTTTTTCACAAAGTAGCAAGTGCACATAAAAGATTCAACAATATTGACCAACTAATGACACAAGGAGAACTAACAGCGGAGCCAGCTAGAATAGAAGAGGAAATTATTGATTACTATCAGAAGTTGTACAAAGAAACTACTCAGCGGGTCTCGCATGCTACTATGACAATTGTCCTGTTTTAACTGAGGAGGATAAGGAAGCTCTACAGGGTAACTTTGAGGAGAATGAAGTGCTTAGGTGCTTGAATCTTTGTCCAATAGATAAAGCCCGTGGCCCAGATGGTTTTACTATGGGGTTCTTCATTAAATGCTGGGAGATAGTGAAATATGACATCATGAATGATTTTCAAAACTTTTATGACAAAGAAGTTTTTGAAAGAATCTTCAATGCAACATTTATTGCTCTTATTACAAAGAAGAAAAGTGCTAAGGAAATAAGGTATTTCATGCCTATCAGCTTGATAGGTAGAATTTACAAATTATTTTCCAAAGTTTTGGCAGAGAGACTAAAAAGGGCAATTTCACAATTGGTGGACTGTCAACAAATGGCTTTCATTAAAAGTAGACAGATCATGGATGCTGTAATGGTAGCTAATGAAGCAGTTGATTCTAGGTTGAAACAAAAGAAACCTGGTATCTTGTGCAAACTTGATATTGAAAAGGCTTATGACCATGTCAATTGGAATTTCCTCCTGAGCATGCTAGGAAGAATGGGTTTTGTCCAGAAATGGATAAATTGGATTAAATTCTGCATGTCAACAGCCAGATTTTCAGTTCTTATAAATGGCTCCCCAAGAAGTGTTTTCAAAGTAGAAATGGGACTAAGGCAAGGTGATCCTTTATCACCTTTTCTGTTTGTGATTGCTATGGAAGGTCTTAACAATATGATTAAAACAGCCAATCAGTATGGGTGGATTAAATGTTTTGATGTAGCTAGAAGGGGCAATGATAGTTTAGAAGTGACTCATCTACAATATGCTGATGATACCCTCATATTCTGTGATGCTGAAGAAGATCAACTGAAACACCTCAGGGTGATTCTGTTTCTTTTTAAAGGAATCTCTTGTTTGCATATTAACTGGAGGAAGAGTTTTCTTTACCCTATCAATGAAGTCACAAACATGGAAATGTTAGCTATTGTTCTGGGTGGTGAAGTAGGGGCTTTACCAACAATATATCTTGGAATGCCTTTGGGATCTAAATCTAAGTCAACTGGGATTTGGAACAATGTTATAGAGAAGTGTGAAAAGAAACTGGCCAGGTGCAAAATCCAATATCTATCTCTAGGTAGTAGAGTGACTCTTATCAACTCAGTTCTTGATGCACTTCCAATATATATGATGTCCTTGTTTCCCATTCCAACATGGGTCATTAATAGGTTGGATAGCATCAGGAAGAATTTTTTATGGAATGAAAACAAAGGAAGGGCTACCACCTAGTGAAATGGAAAGCACTCACTTTTGGCAAGAACCTTGGAGGGCTAGGGATCAAGAACTTGAAGATTCATAGTAAAGCTCTTAGAATGAAATGGTTGTGGAGGCTCAACAAGGAGAATCAACTCCTTTGGGGAAACATTATTAAAGCAAAATATGGACAAGAAGATAAATGGATGACTAAGGAGGTCACTACACCATATGGGGTTAATCTATGGAGATCTATTAGATCACTGTGGAGTGAGTTGAGGGATGATTCCAAGATCAAAGTATTTGATGGGAATAAAACGAGCTTCTGGAAGGACAATTGGCATGAAGTTGGCAGATTGGATGTAGCCTTTCCAGAAGTCTTCAATTTAGCTCTACATCAGCAAAGGAATATAGCAGAGATGTGGACACCTCAAGGATAGAAAATCCATTTTAGAAGATAAATAAATGATTGGGAAGCACAAAGAGTGGTTTAATTCTTCTGTGCACTAGAGCAGTTTAGTGGATTACAAGCAGGGGAAGATGTACTATGGTGGCAAGGCCACAGTAAGGGTTTATTCAAAGTTAATGCAACTTACAAGAGGATGAACTGCTCCAACCAACAGATAGCCAATTGGCCTTGGAAACATATCTGGAAAACAAAAATTCCTCACAAAGTTGCTTCTTTATGTGGCTACTGGCTAAGGAAGCGGTCCTTACACAAGATAATTTGATGAAAAGATGTTTCATTTTATGTTCTAGATGCTTTTTGTGTGGGGAAACAGCAGAGACAGTTAACCATCTCTTCATTCACTGTACGATAACATATCATCTATGGAGAATTATTCATAACCTCAAAGGCATTTCCTGGACCATGCCTGGGAAGGTTATAGATACTCTTAAAAGTTGGGAGGAAACAGGATTACAGGCAAATAACAGGACCAGATGGAGAATTATTCCTGCTTGCATTTGGTGGACAATTTGGAAAGAGAGAAACTCCAGATGATTTGAGAATGTGGAGAATGGAGTGCAGAAAATCAAGTTAAACTTTATTTTGCTGTTGTGTTTTTGGTGTAATCAAATCTACACAAATGATACTTACACCATTATTGATGTTTTAGATTCAATATAGAGAGTGTCAGTGATAGCTAGAGTCTCTTGTATATATGGTTTCAGTACTACCTAAGTACTATTTTCCTACATATGAAATATAGAAAAGTTACCAGTTCAAAAAAAGATTTTTAAAAAAGTTCTTCTCCTTCGTATAGGCTTCTTGAGAAAGATATCCCCTTCAAGTTTGATGATGTATGTCTGAAAGCATTTGAGGAGCTGAAGGGAAGATTGGTGATTGCACCAATTATCATGGCCTCGGATTCGTCGCAACCATTTGAGTTGATATGCGATACGAGTGCATAGCAATCGAAGCTGTTTTGGGGAAAATTAGAGAGAAATTTTTTTCACTTCATTTATTAACGAACAAAACTCTGAATCCAGCCCAAATGAACTACATCGTTACTGAAAAAGAGTTGCTTGCAGTAGTATGGGCGTTTGACAAGTTTAGTCCTATCCAGTGGGAACAAAGTCATTGTCTACACAAATTATTTAGCTATAAGGTATTTGTTTGAAAAGAGAGACGCCAAGCTGAGGCTAATTCAATGGGTCCTTCTCTTGCAAGAATTTGACTTAAAGATCTGAGATCGAAAAGGGACAGATAATCAAGTGGCCGATCACTTGTCTAATTTAAATAATCAAATTAGCTGAGGGGGTTTGATCAAACAAACCTTTCTATATGAGAAGTTATTAGTTTTTACCTTGAGTGCAGCCCCATGGTTTGCAGGCTATGTGAATTTTATTGCAAGTGGAGCGATGCCACTAGAATTGACTCCCAATAATAGAAGGATATTTCTACATAATGTGAGGCTCTACATGTGGAATGAGCCATTCCTATATAAGCAGTGCGTAGATCAGTTGGTACACAAATGTGTTCCTAAGGAGGAGATGAGTGCAATATTGCATGACTGTCATGTTTCTCCATATAGAGGTCATCACGGAGGGGATAGAACTACCCAAAAAGTGCTGCAATCAGGTTTCTATTGGTCAAAATTATTTTAGGATGCACATACCTTTGTTAAATAGTGTGACAGGTGCCAAAGAACTGGAAAAATCACGAAGAGGCACGAGGTGCCTTTGCAAAATATTCTGGTTGTAGAGATCTTTGGTGTTTGAGGGATTGATTTCACGGGACCGTTCCCATACTCTAATGGCCACAAGTACATCTTACTGGTGGTCGACTATGTGTCTAAGTGGGTGAAGGCCATTGCTCTTCCTACTAATGACACAAAGGTAGTGGTAAACTTTGTAAAGAGGCACATCTTCACACGCTTTGGAACTCCAAGAGTGATGATAATTAACGGAGAAACTCACTACTGTGACAAATTATTTAATAACGTACTAGAAAATTATTGAGTTAAGCACAAGGTTGCCACCGAATATCACCCCCAAACAAGTGATCAAGTGGAAATGTCAAACAAAGAGGTGAAGAAAATTCTAGAGAAAACGGTAAGGGAAAATAGGAAGGACTGGGCCGGGAAGCTTGATGCATACAAGACCCCCATAGTTACTTCTCCACATAAGTTTATTTATGGGAAGGTGTGCCACTTGCCCATCGAGCTTGAACACAAAACTTATTGGACGATTTAAAAGCTAAATATTAATACGGACTTAGCTGGCGAGAAGAGGTTGTTACAACTCAAAGAGCTTGATCAATTTCAATTGTACGCGTACAAAAATACCGAATTGTACAAAAAAAAGACCAAGAGGTAGCATGCCAAGCACATCCAACATCGCGAGTTTGAGCTAGGTTAAGAAGTTCTCTTGTTTAATTCTAGGTTGAAGCTTTTTCCGACAAGCTTAAGTCTCGATGGGCGGGCCCTTTCATGGTGGTAAGTGTGAGGCCTCATGGAGAGGTGGAATTGCGTGATACAATCTCAAATGGTACCTTCTTGGTAAACGGGCAGAGAGTAAACAAATATTAGGGTGGTGACATTAAACGTCACAAGACCTCGGTGGACTTGGCTGATGCTTGAAAAACATGTTAAGTCATGCCGCGACGTTTAATCAGGCGCTTGTTGGGTGGCAATCCAATTTTTAATGCTTTCGTAGCTTAGCCTTTTGTTTTCTTTTAGTTAGAGTAGACTAGTTTATTTTTTGCTTTTTTTGTAGTTGCAGAAATCATAGGCAGGAATGGTGTGGGGGCGTGTATAATGTATATGTTGAGTGCTAGGGTAGGAGGGAATTTATACCAAACAAATAAAATGGAAATTTCGGCAAACCAGTGTCTAGGCCAACACCCCACACTGCCTGGGGCACAAATTCCAGTATCCAAACAAACCCCAACGCCAAGCTAGCATAGGGTGCTGGGCTGAGGGGTCAGATAAGGTTCAATTTTTTTTTTTTTGTTTGCTTGTATTTTTTAAGTTAAATCGACCCAACTAAACATATACACATACATAATCACCCATACTCGATTATCCAACCTATTTACAACCAAATTAAATTAACTCTAACCCAAAACCCCACATTCTCTCTCTCTCACAGTAACACCCAAAATCCCCTACTGCTGCCTTCATTTTTGTTCTCTCCTTCCTCTCTCTCGATTAAATTCTCCACTATTTCTTGTGTGTTCTCTTTTCAAGACTCAAAGGTATGTTCCTCATCTCCTTCTTCTCTTGTATATTTTGAATTTTTTGTATGTTATCCTGCCTTTTATCTTAAAAGACCCACAATCCCTTTGGT
Source organism: Nicotiana glauca (assembly GCA_026770625.1). Lineage (NCBI taxonomy): Eukaryota > Viridiplantae > Streptophyta > Magnoliopsida > Solanales > Solanaceae > Nicotiana > Nicotiana glauca. The sequence continues at coordinate 18,460 of MU709845.1, forward strand.
CTCTTTGACATATTTTGTTGTTAAGGTGGGTGGCCCTATTATGCACGAACTTAGTTGCCAATATTGGTTGTGTTGTATTTGAAGTAATAAACTACAATTCCCTCTACTTCATCTAAATTTGGGAGGGCCACATTGCTCCATCATTGTAAAAATAAGAGAAGCAAAATTGATGCACACAAGGTGTTTGCTAAAATGCCTAAAAGAGTAAATTGAACACCGGTGAAGTCTGAGTAGCCACGTATAGTTGTATATGATATTGAGTGAAGTATGGGGTGTTTGGGTGTCATATATCTTGTAGTAAACTCTTATAATAACTAGTTAGTGTACTAGTCTAGTTGTAGTAAATTGGACTCTGGCATTGCTTGCTTGCATTACGGCTAAGTTATGGCCATGTTCGACTACTTGAACCTTGGCATGGGGAAGTCTTGAGTACCTATCGCATTATGATAAAACATTGGTGCACTTGAACCACTCTTGTGCGTAGATTCTACATAGCCTTCAGTTTTAGGTGTGGGGTCATCTTGGCTTCTCACAAGGACCTTGGGCGAATTTGTTGATTCATTCTCACATTTGTGTTTGTCATATGTAGGTTACTATGGTTTGTGATGGTGCCGCTAAAGGAAAAGGGGTGGAAAAATCCTTCACTACTGCTCCCCTCCCAAAAAACACAAGCAAGGTGAATGTTTTTCTCAGCAAGCTAAAGAGAAACAAGTTGCAGGCGGCTCACAACAGGCACCAGTGCAACTGATGCCTCATTTGAAACTAGTCGGTGATGCTGCTATCGCATGACATAGGGACTTTGTGCCATATGGGCGGTATGTCTCCAAAATGGGGATCAATGTGAAAGCTCTAGAAAGAAATTTCACGGATGTGCTTGCCTGGTTGGTAGAGATCAAGATGAAAAAACTCATAGAATGCCCAGGCCCTGCAAATTTGAGCATGGTACGCGAGCTATATAAAAATTGGAATGTAGACTTGTTCCAATCATCGATAAAAGGAAAGGATATACCACTAGATAAGAGATCTTTGTGTGAATTTTTGGGATTTGACAACCCAAATCCATGGAGGCTCCAAAAGTTCTTCAAAAGCCCACGTTATCGAAAAACACATCATACTCTTTGTAGCGTTGGTTCTAATGCCAAGTGGAAATGGACTAAGGGGGATGCCCACATTGAGATGCTCCATTTTTTACTTCAACAAGACGGCTATCGAGCATAACAGTGAATGCACTCGAGCTTGCGTGTGTGTAATTTTCTTTATAATGATTGGATGACCCATCAATGTGGGTGAGATCATGTTAGGGGAGATGGCCCGCACCCGCTTTGGGTAAAGGATCAAAGTGCTCTTCTTCGGAGACCTCCTGACGTAATACATGCTATCCCATGGGGTACGATAGTACCATGGCTATGATGAGCTCGTGGAGGCTCCAAAGGCTTTGCTAGACATTACCTCTTTTCTGGAATCCGCATCAAAGGTAAGCCAAGCTGCGAGGAACGAGAGGGATAAAAACTTCAACATGTATCTTTATATTTCCCTCAATGTGATAATGAGCAGTTTAGGGGTGACGGACGAGGAGCGTATGCATCTGCGCAATGATCTATCTAGTTCTTCCAAGGAGATGTTGGGCATTGCCCAAGGCAGTCCTATTCATCCATCTGAGGACGAGAACATATACAAATGATCTAATGATGAGGAAGAGTATGCATGGCTTTGTGCCCCTAGAAGAGGATGATGCTGATGATCCCAGAGCTGCGGCTGGTGGGCATGCTGAGGAGGTGGACTCTGACTAGCAGGGAGTTTTTTCTTTCCATCTTACTTTGTTTTTGAATTTGTTATGCATCAGGGACTATGCATTGTTTAAGTATGGGGTGGGGGAATACTTCCTGACTTGTAATTATATAAATTTTTTATTTATTGTTAGTTTTTTTACTTAGTTTAGAACTCACATAGTCTAATTAGCTAGTAAAAAAAATTTCAGAAAAAGCTCGGATTTTCTCGACGATGGATCTGTTGGACAATTTTCTTGAGGGATTAAAGTTCAGTTAAAAATACCAAAACTTTTTTGTTTTGTTCTTGTTAGGATAGTTAGGTAGTATACCTTGGTTTTTCTTTGGACGCCTGTTCTTTTCCAAGGGTGTAGCTCGAATCTGGTATTTGTGTATTTTTTTTATTTTTTTTAGGACTAGGATAGGGAGAAAACTGAGGTGCTCTGAGGTACCTGTTGACATGTTTGGTGTTGGCACATTAAGCTATGGCATACACTCTATCTTCCTAAATACTTGATTTAAATTACAAGGCACAAGTAAATTAAATAGCCTACTCTGTAACGCCATTCTCTCAATTGGTTGACTTGTATGCCACCTAGTGCATTATTGCTCAAAATTCTCAATTTGCTATGTTTGCTTGACTTGAGAGTCGAACAAAATCGTCTTGATTGATATTCTGTCATATCTTATGTAATCTAGAACTTGCCCCATGTGTTAATCAAAGCTAAATCGTTAATTTGTGCTAGTCTAGGAGATGCCATAGGCGTTTCTTGATTGGCCATAGAGGTGCTTGTGACTCGCGAATAAAATTTTTCCGTTGCTAGCCCCTTTCAACCTATAGACCTTTTTTTTGGCACCCACACTACAAGCTGTATCCCTATTTCGTTCTTAATTTGAAAATCTTTTTTTACTTGTGCACCCTGTTTGTGCACAAAATGCGATTACATTCCCACAGAATACCTGTTAAAGAAGAAAATTGTTACATTTCTGCTTCTCCCACCTTGTCGTCACACTTTTCAACTTTGTTCTTTTATCACTTCTATCTCTTCTTTATATATTCTTTGATCAACGAGCTTCCTCCATTCGAAGGCATTAACAACATGCACAAATAGGATCTGTTTCTTTAATAAAACAATGGAAAGAGAGATAACCATGAACCTATTACTTTACCGTTGAGTATATTATTATTCTATTTAGAGAGTTAACCCTTTTTAGAAAAATCTGGTTCCCATGCCCTATAAAGGCCGTTTCAACAGCTCTTTCTTCTACATGATTCTAGGCTAAACCATTTATTCTTTCCTTGTCTAGCTTTTTTCTATAAGGATATAATTATGGGTTTGAAGAAGCCATTTGATTGTGATGTTTGTTTAGGTGAATTTTCAGACCATGACAAGCTCAAATTTGAGCTAGTTCTCAAGGTAAGAGATTTTCTGTTTCGCAAATTTGGTCTTTGGTCTTAGAAAGACAATTTCAGGGTTGCTCACAATCTTGATATGATTTGGTGTTGGCACGAGGTCCTTTCTTTTCCATGAGAATATTTGGTGTTCCTTCATGAGTATCTCTTGTTATCTAGTGAAACAATATAATTACAAGGTCTCACAGTGACGTGTAGGACTCCTGGAGTATCGACGCGTGCAAAAAAACACATTAATGAATCATTAACAATCAAAAAAGATTCTCGATCGATGAACGAAGCTTATGATAGAAATATCAAACACCGTAAAATAGATAATTGAGTAGCAATGACTCATAAAGAAGAAAAATTGCTACAACAATGCCTCAGATAACGATAGGCAACTACCAATCGCCTTCTTGCAAATGAAAATTATGTCAATCCCATTGGAACAATATTTCAAATATATGATGATCCTATTATTGGAGTTTCTTGTTTTATTTTAGAAAGAGGTTAAGCCATAAAATCTACTATCTCTTTCATTGCTTTTGTAGGATATACATACAAAATGATTGTACATGTGTTGTCTCTATGTATATGATCATTAATTCTGACCATGCCGTGACTAATATGTTGGTCTAAATTTGGATGGCTTGATAACTTTAAATAAACAGGGTCGAAGACGAGGTCAACTACGACATAACGGCAAGAAGTTGTCTTCAAAAGGACTGTTGCTAAGGGCGAGCAAATGGAATAAAGAAGTAACGGTAGGGTAGATTTAGAAATAGCTACAAGCAATATTCCTTGGGATATTCCTTATGTTGTACTTTTAGGGTTTCTTGGGGATACCCCTTATAAATAGGAAGAGATAGAGAACAAAAAAGGGAATCTTGGGATATTCCTTATGTTGTACTTTTAGGATTTCTTGGGGATACTCCTTATAAATAGGAAGAGATAGAGAATAAAAAGGGGATCTTGGGATATTCCTAGGGGTGACAATTTAAGCCCAAACCCATCTAACCCGCTCAACCTGCCCAGAAATTAATGGGTTGTATTACAAATATTTAGCTCATGGGTCAGTTTGGACTGAACCCAAGTTAACCCATTATATTTTATAGCCATTCTGACCCATTAAGCAGTCCAAATACAACCCATGAAATCACCCAAAACAAAAGGTATCTCAACCCAACTTATATAGAAATTTATTTAGTTGCCCCAATTTTTTTTTATTTTTTTTTGTATTTTTAAGGGGTATCCCCAAGAAACCCT
>MU709845.1:24187-94356 GCA_026770625.1 Nicotiana glauca
AAAAAAAAGTTTTTTACCTTTTTTTTTTGTATTTTTAATTTTTAATTTTTTTCTGCACCCCCACCCTACCCCCTCCCCCCGCAATCCCCTCAAATTTTTATTTTTACCTTTTTTTTATTTTTAATTTTTAAGTTTTCTATTTTTTTCGTTTTTCTGCACCACCACCCACCTCAATCTCCCCTACCCTCACCCCTAAATTTTTTTTCAACTTACAAATTTTAAGGCAAAAGTTTTTTTTTATGCAAGATGAGCATGATTCTAAAATATGGGTCAAGTTGGGCGGGTTGGGTTATGACCTATTATTTAGCCCATCTTGACCCAGCCTATCTTAGTCCAAGTACACTTTAGGTTGGGTTGGGCAATGACCCATTTATTGACCTAACCCACTTTGACCCGCCTAAATTTAGCCCAACCTGCCCATTTGCCACCCTCAGATATTCCTTATGTTGTACTTTTAAGGTTTCTTGGGGATACCCCTTATAAATAGGAAGATATAGAGAATAAAAATGGGGATGTTCCTTCTTGATAAGAGCACTTTGTAAAGAGTTGACTTGAGAGAATATATAAACATTGTCTTGTTCACTAACTCCATATCTTTTACTCACATTATTCATTCCTTGTTCTCAAGATCTAGAGATTCCTTATCCATCTACATTTATCTTAGCTTCACGTTTCTATCAGGAAGGAGATTCACCCAAACCGTCTAACATTTGGGGTGATAAATTCCTGTTTATTACATTTATTGTCATTACCTACATTTATTGCATGTTCTTATTACAATATTCATTGATAAACGTTGAACACGTTCCTATTCTAGTTATTCTTAAGAGTGGTCTGACTCCACGGGTCAGTCCAAGCTCTTTATCTAGATCTGATTATATTTAACTAGGATTCATCCTCTATCCCATCATTAATTAGTTTAGCAAAGAGTTTAATACTTTTTGGTCAAACAATTTGACGCCATTTGTGGGGAGTTTCTAGTTAAAATTTTAGTTCTTTCTAGAAAAAAAAAACAAATAACAGCAACATCATCCATCTTTTCCTAGTTTGCACGAATTAACAATGGCAGGAAAAGGAGACGAAAGACTGAAAGAAGTAGTAGACGTCAGTTCCACCACTTGAGCACCATCAACGAGGTTGACAGAGAAGGCGAAGAGAACACGACACCGAAGAAGCACCACCAGCAATAAAAAAACTACTGGAGACGTATCGAACGAGCACTCTAAGCGACATACTCGACAAACCCACTCAACGGGCAGATAGAAATGTCATACAGACGGATATCACAGCAATAGCAGACGAGCACCCTCTCCCCCAATAGGTAACACTCACACGCAAGTAATGATGCACTTGAAGCCATTATAAAAAAATTAAGAAATGGAAAACGAGAACAAAGAACTCCGCGATCAGATGAGGGAGTATTAAGAATTGGCCGATAAGATACCGGCACCCCAAAACTGCTACCAAAATGGGACGTCGGCTGATTCGTTCAACCCTACAATGAGGAGGCAGTCCACATGCCACACCCAAAACCTTCAAGATGTCACCATATTTGGAGATGTGACGGCATGACAGATCCCGAAGATCACATCATTCACTACGTTACAACAGTAAAGGGCAACGAACTCTCAAAGGAGCAAGTACCATCAGTGTTACAAAAAAAGTTCAGCGAAACCTTAACCAAGGGATCCCTAACCTGGTACTCACAGTTACTAGCACGATCTATAACAACGTTCGTAGAAATGGACGCCAAGTTCGTCACCGTCCACGCCGGGGCTAAGAAGGTGGAAGCTAGGTAAATGATATATTCTCCGTTAGGCAATCGCCTGGCGAGGGACTCAGGGACTTTTTAGCTCGATTTAACAGAGTAAGAATGAGCTTACCAAATGTATCGGAAGGGATGGCGGTGGCAACTTTCCAAAATGGGTTGAACAAGAATGGGTCAAGAGCGACAAGAAAACTATTAAGTAGATTCATGAAATACCCTCCCACCACCTGGGAAGAAATTCATAATGCCTACTACGTTGAGGTGAGATCATACGAGGATGACCTTAACGGTCTAATCCAATGGTTAACATCGTTCCAAATAAAGCCAAGGAAATACCGTCGTAATGACGATCGAAGAGACCAGTCAGGTCCATGCCTCAATCGAGATAGACACCAACCTTATGTCAGAACAGCCATTCCACCTTCTCCTCTCCATGCAGAAGGACCATCGAGGCTGCATACAGGAACTCAGCAGAATGAACGAGGTATGCCTCCACTCTTATCTGCTCATAATTTTTGTGTTTTCCCTTAAGAAATAGTGTACACACTAGAGAAACTTGGCCCAAAGGTGAAGTGGCCACATAAGATGAAGTCCGACCCAAGTACCAAAAAGTTGAACATCCTCTATGAGTCCCATTAGGAGTGGGGCCACAAGACCGATGACTGCATAGCCCTACGGCAAAAAATAGAGAACTTGTATCACCAAGGGCACCTGAGGGAGTTGATGAGTGGCCTAGGACGAGCCAACTTCGTTCGTGGATAAGAACAATACCAAAGCCCTCCAAAGCCACCCTCCCCTACCCGTACCATCCAAATAATCATCGGCGGAGGCGACGAAGTGGCAATCAACCATGTAAAGTTTACCACCACACTCAATCTGAAGCGATCAATTACCCACGAGTGGTATGATGACCTCAGAGAAAGTAGCATTTTCGGTGAGTCATATACCAATGGTTTGACATTTCCTCACTTCGATGCTCTTGTCATTACTTTACGTATTTCAGATACTGATGTAAAAAGAATAATGGTAGATGATGGAAGCGGTGCATGTATTATTCACCCTCGAGTTCTTGCACAAATGCGATTCGAGGACAAGATAGTACTATGCTACATAACACTAACATGTTTTAACTATGCAGTCGAGTAAACCTTATGAGAAATAACGCTGCCCTTCTGGCCGGGGGCGTCACCCTAGAAACAACGTTCCATGTCATGAACCAGGACAGAGCTTACAACGTCATAATAAGACGATCATGGATACACACCATGAGGGCCATCCCGTCTAGGTTGTATCAAGTAATCAAGTTCCCTACTCCATGGGGGATATTCAACATCCGAGGTAAACAACACACAGCCCAAGAATGCTATCGCATCGCCGAAAATTGTATATGAACTCAACAGCTAAAAGGAATAGACTCAGAAGCATAGAAATTATTGAAGTTAGGGTTTGAACTCAACGAACAAAAAGATGTTATCAAGGACCCCGACGTCGTGGAAGCCGCAGGGTAAATGATAGAAGATCTTGATCCCATCCAATTAGGCAGCATCAACAACAACAAAAAGGCTTAGATAGACCATAAACTCTCCGAGCCAGGTAAATTTCATAAGTTTTTAAATAAATAATGCCCATCTATTTGCATTTTCCCACGTAGATATGCTAGGTATCCCGAAAGACGTTGCCACACACAAGTTGAACGTCGATCCCCTCTACCCTGTAGTACGACGAGTAAGAAGAAAATTTAATGCCGCAATCAATGAGGCCGTAAGTGATGACGTGGATAAACTACTAGCTAACGGCTCTATCCGGGAATCAAAATACCCTCAATGGGTCGCCAATATGGATAAACTACTCACTAACGGCTCTATCCAGGAATCAAAATACCATCAACGGCTCCATCCGCTGCCTCATATCGATTAGATCATCGACGCAACAACATGGCACAAATTGTTGAGCTTCTTGGACTCCTACTCAGGTTACAACCAAATCCCCATGGAGGAAGAGGACCAGGAAAAGACTACTTCCATCACCCATCAAGGAACGTACTGTTACCAAGTCATGCCATTCGAGTTAAAGAACGTATGGGCGACTTATCAAAGATTGGTAACCTAGATGTTCAAGGACCAACTCAGCAAAACAATGGAAGTTTACATAGACAACATGTTAGTCAAATCAAAAAGGAAAGAAGACCACATCGACCACCTAAAAGAAGCCTTAGATATACTAAGGCAATACGGCATGAAGCTAAACCCCAAAAAATGTGCCTTTGGCGTAACTTCGGGCAAGTTCCTCAGATTTTCGGTATCACAAAGAGGCATCGAGGTCAACTCCGACCAAATCAAGGCCATCGAGGGAATACTTGAAGTGTTAACAGCAAGAAACATGTGCAAAAGTTGATAGGCCGCCTAGCTGCCCTGTCGAGGTTCATCTCATTATGCTCTAACAGATGCCACAAATTCTTCAACATGCTTAAAAAGGACAACAGGCTCCAGTAGAATATAGAATGCATAGAGGCCCTAAGAGAACTAAAGGCATACTTGTCCTCGTCCCCACTACTCGCCAAAGCAAACCCGAAGAATGCCTCCTTATATACTTGGCCGTCTCAGAAGTCACGGTAAGCGCAGTACTAGTCCGTGAAGATAAAGGTATGCAATCTCCAATCTATTATATTAGCAAAACTCTGGTCGACACCGAAACGAGGTACCCTCACCTTGAAAAATTGGCCTTGGCACTAGTTATAGCTTTACGAAAGCTTAGACCCTATTTTCTATGCCACCCCATATTAGTGGTAATGACCTTTCCCCTACGGAGCATCCTTCATAAACCTGAATTATTGGGGAGATTGGCCAAGTGGGCCATAGAATTAAGCGAGCACGATATAACATATCAGCCATGAACAATGATAAAATCGCAGGTACTTGCCAATTTTAGTGCCATTATAATGCCCGAGGTTGAGGGAGAAACTTCTCCTCGCCCAAGTCTACCCGACCTATGGGTTCTATACACCGATGGCGCATCCAACACGTCATAATGTGGACTGGGACTCATTCTCGAGGTCGCAACAAGCAAAGTCATCTGACAATTCATACGGTGCCCTGATATGACTGACAATGAGGCCGAGTATGAGGCAGTAATTGCAGGATTAAAGCTAGAACTCAAATACGGATCACGACGAGTCATCCTCAGATGTGACTCACAACTCGTTGTCAACCAAGTTACAGGGACATTCCAAATCAAAGAGCAGAGGCTACAAAGGTACCAGGAAGAAATTCATAAACTACAACTGAAATTCGACGAATGTCGACTCGATCAGATACCTCAAGCACAAAACATTGAGGCAGATGGCCTCGCCAAATTAGCAGCAACCACCAAAAACATAACAAGAGAAAATGTGGTCACCCTCCTCCACTCGTCAATAGACCAGCTTGAGGTACACTCTTTAAATTTGACTTGGGAATGGCGCAACCGTATTATAACATATTTGCAGGAGGGAGTACTCCTATCAGATAAAAAGGAAGCCAAAAAGCTTCGAATGCAGGCGGCCAGGTATAACATCATAAACCACGACCTATATAAAAGAACATTTGGAGGCCCCTTAGCAAAATGACTAGGGCCGAACCAAACAAGATGCATCCTCGAGGAAGTACACGAAGGCCACTGCGGTGCCTATATCGGCAACTGGGCTCTCGTCAGATGCCTCATTCGAGCAGGTTATTATTGTCCCACAATGAAGAAGGAAGTTACCGAATATGTCAAGAAATGCGAATAGTGCCAGAAATATGCTCCTATGATACACCAAGCGGGCAAGCACCTCTACCCTGTTACATCGCCATGGCCGTTCATCAAATGGGGAATGGACATTGTCAGATCCCTCCCAGTAGGGCAAGGTAACGTACGATTTCTTTTGGTTTTAACTGACTATTTTTCTAACTGGGTAGAAGCAGGTGCATTCGCCCAAATATGCGAACAAGAAGTTATCACATTCATATGGAGAAACATCATATGCCGCTTCGGCATCCCCAAAGAAATAAGTTGTGACAATGGACACCAATTCATCATAAAGAAGACCCCTAAATTCTTCGAAAAATGGCATATCAAGTGAATACTCTCCACGCCATATCACCCCATCGGTAACAGCCAGGCCGAATCCTCCAACAAAACAATATTAAATATCTTGAAAAAAAAGCTTGAGGACGCCAAAGGACTATGGCCGAAATTCCTGCCATAAGTACTGTAGGCATACTGCACCATGCCAAAAACAAGCATAGGAGAAATGCCATATTCACTAGTCTATGGGACTGACACCATGATATAACCAGTCAAGGTCGGGGAACCTAGTTTGAGATACTCCAATGATAGAGGACCAAGCAATGACGAAAAAAGGAAACAAGACCTCGATGAACCTGAGGAGCGAAGAGACATGTCTTACATAAGAATGATAGCCCGAAAACAACAAGCAGAACGGTACTACAACAAAAAATCCAAAGTACGACCGCCCAAAGTCGGAGACTATGTACTCAAGGCCAAAACACAGGTGAGTAAAGATTCAAGAGAAGGAAAACTAGGAACCAATTGGGACGGGCCGTACAAAATCACAACAACAAACAAAGGGTCATTCCAACTAGAAACAATGGAGGGAAAGCTACTACAAAATAATTGGAACGTCGCCCACCTCAAATACTTCAACTTCTGAAATTGGACGCCCTCCAAGTCGTACTCTTTTTCCCTCAGCCAGGTTTTGTCCCAATTGGGTTTTCTCGGGGAGGTTTTTAATGAGACGATGAAGGGGACGTCTCAAAGTTTAAGTATAATTCATCGCCCTACTTGCTGACTACTTCTCCAGGCTAAACGATGAGGGGACTAGGTAAATGGGAACTTCTCTAATATATGTATGGAACAAACAGAGACATGTAATACTTTCCAATGAATGAAATAAAGCAACACCTTTACAATCCATCATCTCTTTACACTTCACATTCGACCTCACTCAAATCACTTTACATTCGACCTCACTCGAATAACTTTACATTCAACCTCGCTCGAATCACTCTACATTCCACCTCGCTCGGATCACTTTACATTCGAACTCGCTCGAATCACTCTATATTCCACCTCGCTCGGATCACTCTACATTTGACCTCGCTAGAATCATTTTATATTTGACCTAGCTTGAATTACTTTACATTTGACCTCACTCGAATTACTTTACATTCGACCACGCTCGAATCACTCTACATTTGACCTCACTTGAATCACTCTACATTTGACCTTGCTCGAATCACTCTACATTCGACCTCACTCGAATCACTCTACATTTGACCTAGCTTGAATTATTCGATGTTCGATCGCGTCAAACCTCAATCTCATAAAAAAATCAGGGACTTCCCCATATAGAAAAAAGAAAATAGAATGGAAATCAAGAAATACATAGCAAAACGGGAACTGTTCCATTTCAAGCATCGAATTACAATACTTTTACAAAGGGCTCAAAGATGCCCTCACAAAAATAGCAAAGCAAAACAAAAGCTAAGTACAACAGCTTCACGCCACATAATCCCCATAGGCGTGCTCATCATCTTACCAAGGATCATAGGCAAGCCTATCCGCGGCATCGTTGTCGTCATCCCCACCAGGCGTACTAGGGTCGTAACCACAAGCTTCACGTACCTTGAGACGGACACCCTTAAGCTCTATTTTGGAAATTTTACCGATGGCCTTCAAAGATTTATACACGTCAAGTTGAGCCTCGGTGTGAGCCCACATCTCATACAACTGTCGCGACACACCAAGATCAACAGAAGTATGAGATGTGGACGACTATGACTACCGTCGCACCTCCTCGGCCCTCATGATAACGACCTGCTCGTTTAACCCAGACAACTCCACATCCAAACCCTGGATCCGTTCTTCTAACCTCGCCACCTTAAGCATCAATGTCTCTGCCTTATTAGCACGCTCGGGCCTACAAATACAGAGGTCATCTTCTAAGGCTGCCGCTTCAGCCATAGGGGGCATTCTACCTTTCTCGGAACGACTCAATTCTTCAACCTTGGCACTCAGCTCACCCTTTAGATCGACGGTCCTTGCCTCCCTCTACTTGAGTTTGGACGTTAAGGATGCCACCTGCGTTTGAAGATCAGTGTTCTCATTCATCACTCTCTTGCTCACTTTGAGCTCATCCTCTTTGGTCTTTAGAGCTGCCTCAAGCTCGCTGCACCTACCAATGGCCCTCATTAGCTCATCGTCCCTTTCCCTTAGCTCTTCATCTTTCCTTGTTAGCTCATCATCTTTTTGTTTAAGCCCATCACGAAGCGACTGAAACTTGCTGTCCTGGTTAAGAAAGTCGGCCACCATTCGGTGCTTGGTGCGGTACTCCTTGTACTTGGAGGTCATCTTCATAAAAATGGTCATCCTTTGCTCCTCCCGCCGGTCACACTCGATCCCCATTATAAGAGTCTGACATGCAAAAAGAGAAGAGTTAGTGTGAAGAAAATTACACATGCAAAATAAATCCTAACATAAAAAACAATTAATCGTAGAGCCATACCGGATATACCCAATGGCATATCCATATCGTTCATCGCCTGTAGCGTCGTGTTCTTAGAAGCTGCGAACAGGGGAGCGAAGGCCGACATTGCCCGTTTTGAGTTGGCCAAGAGGTCGTAGTCCATGGGAATGACTATATGCCAGTTAGGACCCTCCGTCCTTATCTCCGCACGAGTATTCCTCACCAAAAAGGTCTGTACCTCCTCAGGGTCGACGTCCGAGTCAGAGTTGGGGACTACCCTACTTCCACTGGCTGCCGATGATGCACCACCTTCTACGGCCCATGTAAGATCTTCGCTACCATGAATCGCCTCAACCCTAGAGGGCCTCCTCTCCGTAATGACACCTGCCGTGAAAACGATCCCTACGTTTGGTGCAAGCATTTTTCGGGCTCGACGTCGATGGCGACGCTCTTCTCGGTCTCCACCCTTCACTTTTTCCTCGATGGTCATTCCTCACCATTAAATGGCTCGTATACAAGATGATAGATGGGCTAGGAAGAGATCTCATCCCGCAAAGTAACAGTTTGAGGGGCGGAATCTCTCATTGGCGGAGCTTGAGTACGACCTCCTCAAGCAGACTCGGCTAAAGAAAATTGCATCCCAGCCAACATGATGGCTTGGCGAAATACAAGCACTAGAGCTTTCTTCTTGGAAACTCGTCAACCTGGCACCAAAAGGAGGTCCCATCAAAGAGCTATATTGAACAACAATAAGCTGAGATAGAAATGACACTTATTGAACGGGACCTTGAGTCCAAAATGCCTGTAAAAGGATGCCCAATCGTGAATCCCCACGGTGTGGGGTAGCACATGAGCCACCCAGTCTTCAATGTAAAAAATGGGAGAAGGTGCATGCCTCTCAGCTAAAAACAAGAAGGCCTCGAATGAGTCGATAATAAAAGAAAGCAAAAAGTGAGTGTACGGGAAGATACTTACGATTATAATTCCATTTTTCGGGAAACCCGATCGGATTCACCACCAGGTGCTTGGTCTTGATGAAGAAATACTTATGCCAAAACTGTCAGTTCGCTTTATCATCCATCCTGGCCACCAACCATTTTATCCCACGATGACTCAAGTGTATCAACGTACCTCTATAAAAACTGGTTTAAAATAAATGCAGCAGGTGACGAGTGTCGATCTAGCAGCCGGCCAATTCTACGTACTTCGCTAGCATCAGAAATACTTTATATAAATAAGGGGAAAGTTTTGCCGGGCAAACGTTATAAAATTGGCAAAACTTTTGCTAATAGGGGGAGAGAAAAAGAGTAAACAATTAGGAATGGGTAAACGTAAAATGCACAGTAGGTGGGTTGGTAAACCTTTACAATGTCACCCCCGGCCGTAACAATTTCGGCATGAGGAGGAACGCGATGTTTAGATCGGAGGTCGTTTATCTGAGGTGGCCCCATAAAAAAAGGTCTCTGAGCAGGAACATGAGCATGTTCCTTTGGGAAGTCATGTCTGACCAAAGGATTCTTGGGGACTATCTCCTTCATAGTATGGAACCTGCAATTATATTTAATCATGAATTCCTCGCCACTGGGAGGAAGAGCCACCGATAAAGGAGTGGAAGTAGAGACCTCTTCATTAATATGAGGGGATTCTGGCATATTTCCATGGAAAACGTATGCGACAAAAACTGGAGAAGGTATTGATTGGGTGAGAAGTGAGGGATTAGAATTGAGGAAGCTACAAGGAATTGAAAGCAGAAATCGGAGAAGAAGATCAAAGAATAGCAATGTACGGGCAAAATGAGAAATGATGAAAATTTTCAAAAATGAAGCCCCCGTCTATTTATAGGGTTGGGTAGCACCCGGATCGAAGCAGCATTCCGTCAATGGAACCATAATCGAAACGACAGATGCACAAAAACTGCATCAGGAAGACGCGTAATGATGATGCGCGTGGTCATGACATCACCCCCGTTAGCCACACCAACTGCAGCCTCGCTGGACACACCTTTTTTTGACCTTGGTCAATTCGATTTAATCAACAGACCAAATTTCTTCTAAACAGACGCAGACCGAGTCCGGTTATCGAGGACGTAAAAGATCACGACTTCAACAAGCGGAGGGAATAACTGTATTGGTCTAAATTTGGACGGCTTGATAACTTCAAATAAACAAGGTCGAGGACGAGGTCGATTACGGCATAACGACAAGGAGTCGTCTTCAGAAGGACTATCGCTAATGGCGAGCAAATGGAATAAGGAAGTAATGGTAGGGTAGATTTAGAAATAGCTACAAGGAATATTCCTTGGGATATTCCTTATGTTGTACTTTTACGGTTTCTTGGGGATATCCCTTATAAATAGGAAGAGATAAAGAACAAAAAGGAGGATCTTCACTTCTTGATAAGAGCATTTTATAAAGAGTTGACTTGAGAGAATATACAACTATTGTCTGGTTCACCGACTCCATAGCTTTTACTCACATTATTCATTCCTTGTTCTCAAGATCCAGAGATTCCTTATCCATCTACATTTATCTTAGTTCCACGTTGCTGTTGGTAAGAAGATTCACCCAAACCGCCTAACATTTGGGTAATAAATTCCTCTTTGTTATATTTATTGCCATTGTCTATATTTATTGCATGTTCTTATTATAATATTCATTGATAAACATTGAACACGTGTCTGTTCAAGTAATTCTTAAAGTGGTCTGACTCGATGGGTCAGTCCAACCTCTTTATCTAGATCTGATTATATTTAACTAGGATTCATCCTCTATCTCATCATTAATTAGTTTAGCAAAGAGTTTAATACTTTTTGGTCAAACAATTAAGAAAAGAGCTATTCTTCATTGGGTATCACTGACAGGAAGAAAGATGTTTATTAATATTTTCTTTCAGTTTAGATATCAAGAATGTTATCACAGCCTCAACCGAAGAGGAAATTTTTTATTTGATTTTGACCTATTACCTTAAATCTTGAATGCATAATATGAATTTCTTCTCTAATTTTATGATTGACCCTCTATTCATGCTCAAGTTATATTGCATTTAGCAGGAAAGATTTTCATGCTTACCTCTATATCTTCCAAGCGATTCACAAATAAGTTCATCATCTTCAGTAATATGTTTTATCTTAGGACTACAAAGTACCAATTAAAGATAAGGAGCTGTCATATTTCTCATGTATAAGTTACTGATTCTTTTTGCTACTAAAGCTTTTCCTTTATGTTATTTTTTCGTGTATGGTTAACCTACATCTACTTCATCACCAACTTCCCTCTCCAATATCGAGATCGAAAGTGAAGGGTGCTTTCTACTTGAGCTACCCCATCTTTGCAATTCTTCCTCAAGTTACAGCAAACTACTGATAGGAGAAGGCATCCCATGTCCCATAAGCTTCGTCTGGCACGTAAAAGAGACCATGCTATCGGTCCTTAATTTCATTGAAAGTAGAGTTCAAATGTGATTGGGTCTTGAAAAGCAGACTGCAATAGTGAAGACAATATACGCTTCCTTGAAAAAATCAAATTTGAACTGCTTCAAATGTTCAATCATGGGGCTTTTAGGAGATGTATAATGAGTCACTATGCTGCTTCTGCCGTCTATTTTCATAAGGGAGATTTTCATCTCTATACCAAATTTCATACTATATTACTAAAAATGTTCATAATATCTATATTACATCTTTAGTCCATATTTTTTTATATTCTATGTATCAAATCAGCCCCACCCGCCAATCACCCCAAAAAAGAAGGTATATATCTAGCTTTTGTGTTAGTTAAAGTAGAAACATTGGGTAGTTGGGGTAGGCTTTAACTATGGATATTAAAGTGAAAAGGGAAAAAGTAAAAGTGTGTCTTCTACAATTCAATAAAGATTTTCTGAAACGGAACCCTCAATTGTTTTCTACATAACTGTTCACAATAAAAAATATAATGGTAATCTAATGAGTTTGAAGATTGTAGGTAAAAAATATTTTATTTGTAGATAAATTATAGTTTGGTAATAAGCTGTACATGGTAAGTAGACAACATGTTTATAATTTATTTATTTAAATAATTGTAGTATATATTTGTTATATTTGTTGTTTAATCCGAATGAAGCTGACCATTTTAATACGGTTATAACAAAGAACTTGAATGCTACAATTATGGATATTAAAGTGAAAAAAGCAAAAGTAAAAGTCGGTATGCTACAATTCAAGAAAGAAATATTGGGAGTGAATTATTCTACTGCCCAACACCAATTTCTGAAACGGAAGAATGATTTCCTTAAGCTACATTGACTACAATTGTCTCGACTTGTATTGTCTATTATAGTTTAATTATTGTTAATTATTGTATTTTGGTAATAAATTGTAGATGGTATGTAGATAACATGTGGATAATATATTTCTATGAAAATAATGTCCATTCTGCACAAAACAAAAATTATTTCGCATTAGCATAAAAAATAAGCATTAATCTACATAATATCTACATAATTATTCAAAAAAAAAAAAACAGTAAGAACTACAGAATGACTACAAAATAACAATATTTGTAAAAATGTAGAAAATCGCAACTACAATTAATCTACAAAATTAAGACAACTAATCGACATGACTACTAAATAACTACATTTATAAGCTGTAGATAATAGCAACTACAATTTATACACATAATTAACACAGCTAATCTACATGACTATAAAATAACTACAAATTAAACTGTAGATAATATCAACTACAATTAATCTACAATAAGACTACTAAACTACAATTTAACAATGAATTTTTACAGCCTTAATGTACATAATACCGACATAATTCTTCCAAAAAAAAAAAAACAGTAAGAACTACATAATGACTACAAAATAACAACATTTGTAAAAATGTAGAAAATAGCAACTACAATTAATCTACAAAATAAAGACAACTAATCGACATGACTACAAAATAACTACATTTATAAGCTGTAGATAACTGCAACTACAATTTATACACCAAATTAATACAGCTAGTCTACATAAGCATTAATCTACACAATACCTACATAATTCTTCAAAAAAAAAAGACCAGTAAGAACTACAAAATAACTACATTTGTAAAACTGTAAAAAATAGCCGGTTACGAACTATCATCACTACAGCAGACTTGACGGAGAGCCTGGAGAAGTTTAGAAGAGTAGATCTGCTGCTCATTTTGAGTTCTCCACGTCGATATTGATCAAGGCTAGCAGTTGGAACTAGCTCTGCCTTAACTTCCTATATCTCTTGGAACTAGCTATGCCTCAACTTCCCTTGCAATGGAATCCAACTCCGCCATCCACTCGCTCATATTCTTTCCAGCCAGAGGCATGGCTTCCACGCATTTGCAGTCCCGTGTATCAGACAACAATGAAGCAAATCTCCTTTCATTTTGCAGTGAATAAGCGTCGATTTCTCGGTTGAAAGCCATAAATGCCTCATCTTCAGAAGCAACATAGAGAAAGAAGGAGAGAGAGAGTGAGAAAGAATAATACGTAGAGAGAGAAAGAAGGAGAGAGAGAGAGTGAGAAAGAATAATACGTAAGAAAAGAGAGGGTAGAACATGGGGATAGGTATTTAGTGAAAAAAAGATAAAAGATATTATTATTTTATTTGTGTGGGGTGGGTTAGATTCCTTCCATTATATGAAAAATCTAGTCCCTTACAAGTTTCACGTTGTTACAAAATCTTTTGTTATCTAAGGTTGCTAAAATCATTTAGGTGGAAGATGGCATGTGTTGTACTTAATATCACAGTCTTGGAAAATTTTATTTTGTGTCTCATACAACTTACACTAGTTGTATGAGGCAACTTTTTGTCTCACAGTTTTGTGGACCCAGAATTCTGTGGACCCAGAAGTATAAGACTGTGGTACACAATTTTTTGAGACAAAAAAAAGCCTCATACAACTAGTGTCTAGTTGTATGAGATACAAAATAAAACTTCTCCACAGTCTTCTATGTAGGCCAAAATTCCGTTGTAACGACGTCTTCAAGTTATATTGTTAACTACGTTATTTCTACGCCATAAGTCTATAATTCTTTGTCTTAAATGAGCATCCTAAAAATCTACCCCATCCGGTTCACAATAAATGTCCAATTTACTTTTTTATTTTGGTTCAAAATAAGTGTCCAATTATGTAAACGAGAAAAAACTCAATCTGTTTTTACAAATTAACCCCTATATATATATCCCTAAAAAGTTTTCTTACTCATCACATTAAATGTTTAATTAGGGGTAGTTTAGTCATACTACGTATTTTTGTATAGAATTTAGTATTTTCTTAATAGCGTACTAAAAGTAAATTGGACACTTATTGTGAACCGGACTACTCCCTCCTGTTCACAATAAGTGTCCAATTTGCTTTTTTATTTTTTGGTTCAAAGTAAGTGTCCAGTTATGTAATCAAGAGAGAATTCAATTTGTTTTTACAAAATAACCCCTATGTACATATCCATGAAAAGTTTTCTTACTCTTTACATTAAATATTTAATTAGGGGTAGTTTAGTCATAGTAGCCTCCCCAGACCCCATTTGTGGGATTATACTGGATTGTTGTTGTTGTTGTTGTTAGTCATAGTAGCTATTTTTGTATAGAATTTAGTATTTTCTTAATGAGCGTGCTAAAAGCAAATTGGACACTTATTGTGAACCGGAGGGAGTACCTCCTACCAACTTATAGCTTATTCTAGTCCTAATGCTTAGGCAAGTGAGGCTTGCTCAGTTAGTAAAAATACCTTCACCCACGACCATTAGATCCCCGATTCGAGTCACCGTAGAAAAAAAATGTGAAAATAAAGATCCTTCTAATTTGAAAAGGGTTTTTAAAAAAAAATGCTTAGGCATAAAAGAAATGGAATAACTTTTTGTCTCTTTTGAAAAATGCTTGTATGCTTTTCTTTTCTTTGATTATACTATATAGTAACTTTTTTGAGTCGTTAAGAGGATGGATTATCAAGAATAGTTCATGTTGGATTAAACGAACATCAGCCTTTCGATTTAAGAAAACTTGGGCCTACAGAAATCTAACCAAAACCTTGTACCCATTACCAACTCCAACAACAATAACAACAATATTATCCCAAATTGTTGGATCTCTGGAGGGTGTACGCAAATGTTACTCATACCTTTATGTAGGAAGAGGTTGTTTTAAATAACACCCTCTGTCTAACTAAAATTAGACTAATCTTGTTTATGCAAAGTGCAGACAAAGACAAGATGGGTTCTCCCAAACAGTCTTCTCAGAAATTGTTTTAAACACAACATATTGTCGATATTGTTTTCCGAAAACAAAATAAATTCAAATGCCAGCAACTATTATCACACCAGAGGCTAATAAAGTGAAGTATATCCATAAAAGACGAGTGGAAAGCCTATGTTCAATACTCGATAAAGACAAAAGAAATATACAGACAAGAAACCAGAAAGGTATAGAAGAAAAATCCAAAGAAAAGAAAATTAAACAAAGAAAAAGACAGCCGAAATATAATAATTTATAGGCCAAAAAAAGTAGAAAACTTGCACGCACCTACTTTATCTTTTATGATGAGCTGTGTTTTTCTAGTCCCACCACTGAACTCATAATAATATTCAATCAGTAAACCAATCAATATCATAATTTTACCAGTTTTCACTCAAACGAAACTGGGCCCATCTTTGCCGAGGTCCATGGATACCTTAGCAGGTGGCGAAATTGAAGCTGAAGCGTATCTCGTGGAGAAATTCCGCAGCACATACTCTTCTTCCTCCTCTTTGTTATTCCCAGGCCCTTCATCGAAGTTGAGCGAGTAACTCAGAGGATCATATTGGAATTTCGCACTTCTCCCGCTTTTGTTCCGATTGAACCGTCGGATGAAAGTCTTCCATCTTGGTCCGGCCACGATCTCCGACCATTCTCGAAGCTTCTTTAGAGCGTTGATTCCTTTGGCCCATACAGACCCTTCCTTGACTGCGCCACTGCGTATCTTATGCCACCAGTCCAAGTTCACACGCCTCGTTAATTGATTTGTAGAACTGAAAGATGGGAAGCAGAAACAACGCTGCCGCTTGTTTAAGGAATTCTCGTTGCTTGGCTCTGCATATGAATATGCGGACGAAGATTCAGAAGAGGCCATAACAATAATGCATTTATAGATCCAGTATATAGGTATTTGAAGACACTTTACTACTAGTAGAACTTTGGGTGATCGATGGAGTTATTGATAATGGAAGTTTTTAAAGGGCCATGACTCTTGAGTAGCTGGAGAGGATGATAATTAAATTAGCTATTTGGTATCTATATATTTGACCTCAATTGGAGTATTCATAAATTGCATTTGTATTTTATGCAAATATTTAGCAGAAATAAAAAAATAAAAAAACTATGCTGACATAACCAAAATATTTTTTAAAAGTGCTTTTAATTATTTTGTAGTGCTTGAATAAAGTAAAAAAATATTTTTTAAACACATAATTTTTTAGCTAAAATAAAAAAAATAAATCAAAAGTCAAAAGTCAAAAGCCAAAAATGAAAATTCCTAATTTATGGATTTAAGCGGCGCGATAACAGTACCAGCTCATGCTGCTGTATATGTTTTCCTTTTCCTTGTACTCTTCAGCGTAACTGAAGATGGACTTAACTACGAGCCCGGAACTGAAATAATGATTATTTTGACACAAAGTACTTTTTTAATATTTAAAAAAAAAAAATTACATTAATAAGTAATTCGCAGTATAATATTGAGAATTATTTTAACGAAAATTTAGTCGTTAAAGTAATTCGCAGTATTATACTGCGAATTATTAAAAAAATATTTTTTTAAGCAATTCGCAATATAGTACTGCGAATTGTTTAAAAAGGGCCCAGCTCTTTTTTCAAAGGCAATTCTCAATATTATACGACGAATTAGGATAATTCGCAGTATAATACTGCGAATTACCTTTTGAAATCATAACTCCTCTTCTTCCCCGACAGAACTCCCCCCAACTCCATTAAAAAGTTTCCCCCCACCATTTTGGTCTCCCACCCCCGTCTTTTGTTTTAAAAAAGAAAAATTTCGGCCCCACCCGTCACCTTAAGAGCAAGGAGTGTAGGTCTCACACACAAGACAAACTTTGGATTCCTTCTTTCGGGTGGAAAAATTCTATTTCAATCAAATTCAAAAAAGTTAAATTGAGGTATTTCGATTTTTTTTATGTCGAAACTCGTATAGTACGTGAATATTTGTATTGTTTAATGTGTTTTCATGTTAATTTGTGTTATGTTTGTGCTTAATTTGTATCTTATTTATATACGACTTGATTTATTAGTTATGGTAAAAAAAGAAGTTAAAAGTTGATAAATTATTTGTATTTTAAATGTTATGTTTTTATTTGGTTAAATAAAAAATATATATTATTTTGTTTGTTTGTTGTTCATATTTGTATTTTATGTTAGTTGTTTTTATAGGTAATAGTGACTTTTTAGCGCAGTAAAATAAATAGCCTTTTAGCGTAGTAAAATATAGATCATTTTAGCGTAGTAAAATATAGAGCCTTTTAGTGTAGTAAAATATATAGCCTTTTATCGTAGTAGAGCCTTTTAGATTACACTTTACAAAAATTAAGTATTTAATTCATTAAGCTAATAATATTCTAAAAATATTAAAATTGACACGCATAATAATTAAGGATAACTCGGTGCTACTGGGCCTCAAAAATCAAGCCTGAAATCCATAATTAATTATTCAGTCCAATATTAGACATAATTAATTATTTAATTCATTAAGCTAATAATATTTTTAAAATATTGCAATTGACACGCATAATAATTAAGGATAACTGGGTGTTACCGGGCCTCAAAAATCAAGCCCGGAACCCATACTTAATTATTCAGTCCAATATTAAACATAATTAATTATTTAATTCATTAATCTAATAAATTTTTAAAAATATTAAAATTGACACGCATAATAATTAAGGATGGCTCGGTGCTACTAGGCCTCAAAAATCAATCTTGAAACACATACTTAATTATTCAGTCCAGTATTAAATATAATTAATTATTTAATTCATTAAGCTATTAATATTCTAAAAATATTGAAATTGACACGCATAATAATTAAGGATGGCTCGGTGCTACCGGGCCTCAAAAAACGAGCCTGGAACCCATACTTAATTATTCAATCCAATATTAAACATAATTAATTATTTAATTCATTAAGCTAATAAATTTTTAAAAATATTAAAATTGACACGCATAATAATTAAGGATGGCTCGGTGCTACTAGGCCTCAAAAATCAAGCCTGGAACACATACTTAATTATTCAGTCCAATATTAAATATAATTAATTATTTAATTCATTAAGCTAATAATATTTTAAAAATGTTAAAATTGACACGCATAATAATTAAGAATAACTGGGTGCTACCGGGCCTAAAAAATCAAGCCTGGAACCCATACTTAATTATTCTATCCAATATTAAACATAATTAATTATTTAATTTATTAATCTAATAATATTTTAAAAATATTGAAATTGACACGCATAATAATTAAGGATGGCTTGGTGCTACCGGGCCTAAAAAACGAGCCTAGAACCCATACGTAATTATTCAGTCCAGCAATAAATATAATTAATTATTTAATTTATTAAACTAACACACAAAATAAATTTTGTATAAATTATAGTAGACGACATGGCCTTTCCTCCCCCTGCGCATCGTGGACCTGCCGAGGTTCAGTTATTAGTGCTGCAGGGCGACCATAGGTCCTCCTTTGTATGGGAGGCACAGCTATCAGAGCAGCCTCTCCGCCCAGGAGGCCCGACGATTTGTGGGAGGTCATCGCGGAGCATCCTTTCCACGGCCGCGTAGTCGAGCGCCTACATGCTATGGGCTTCTATACGATTGTTCAGCTTGGACGGATGCAGCTCGATTGGTCTCTCATCACGGCGTTGGTAGAGCGGTGGCGATCGGAGATGCATACTTTTCACTTGCCCACCGGAGAGGCCACCATCACGTTTGAGGATGTTTAGATTTTATATGGGCTTCGCGTGGATGGACGGGCCGTGGCACTGCCCCAGTACATTAGAGGGATGACGTGTGCCCAGTTTATGGATATGATGGGGGAGTTTACTAGTTTTAGACCAGAAGGTGGCGCTGGGGGCAGTCGCGTTCTTTTGTCAGCCATTAGAGATCAGATGCTGATTTTGCACCCAGACATTCATGGCGAGACGAAGGATCTTTGGATTGAGAGGTACACGCGGATAGCGTTGCTCTTGCTCTTCGGGTGTGTCTTGTTCCCGGACACTTCGGGGAGTAAAGTGACTATGCGCTTTCTCCATTATCTCCAGCAGCTGGATGAGTTACCGCAGTACAGCTGGGGTTGTCACGACCCGGATTTTCCCACCCTCGGGAGTCGTGATGGCGCCTACTACCAGGAGCTAGGCAAGCCAATCATCAATTACCTCTTTTAGCGAACATCAACAGTATTAACAATAAAGAAGTGCTTACAATAAAGCGGAAGTCTCAAATAAAATTTACTAAAAGAAATGCGGAAGTTTAACAATCCTCTACCCAAGACGGGTGTCACAATACTCACGAACGTCTAGAGAATACTAAATACAAGGTTTAAATGAAACATAAAACTGTCTGCTACGGTACAACGATAACAAACTGAATAAAGTAGAAAGGACTCCGGGCCTGCGTACGTCATCAAGGCTACCTCGAATGTCCCTGGATTGGATCTCACTCCCAGAATGCTGCTGCTACTCAAATGATGCTCCCACACCTGGATCTGTGCAAAAAGATGCACAGAGTATATCATCAGCACAACCTACCCCATGTGCTGGTAAGTACCTGGCCTAACCCCAGCGAAGTAGTGACGAGGCTATACCGGACTACCAAACAAACATGTGCAGTTCAAATATACACATATACGCAGTAGAAGGGAATACAAAAATTTAACAAGTCACGAGGGGGGAGCATGTTGTAGGGGCTGTAGTAGTTTAAAATACAAGGTAAATAAATAAGGAATGAAACAATGCAACTACAAAGTCAATGAGAGTAATAAATCAAACATGGCGGGGAATGTCCCTTCGTGCATTAATACTCAAAACATGGCACGGAATGTTCCTTCGTGCAATAATAATCAAAACATGGTACAAAATGTTCCTTCATGAAATAATAATCAAAACATGGCACGGAATGTCCCTTCGTGCAATAATAATCAAAATATGGCACGGAATGTCCCTTCGTGCAAATATAATCAAACATGGCACGGAATGTTCCTTCGTGCAATAATAATCAAAATATGGCACGGAATGTTCCTTCGTGCAATAATAATCAAAACATGGCACGGAATGTTCCTTCGTGCAATAATAATCAAAACATGGCACGGAATGTTCCTTCGTGCAATAATAATCAAAACATGGCAAGAAATGTTCCTTCGTGCAATAATAATCAAAACATGGCACGGAATGACCCTTCGTGCATAATCACTCTTTCTCACCCAAGCAACAACCACAACCAAACGGGGTGAGGGGATAGACAAACAACATTAAATATCCAGATAAGGGAGAGCAAAGCAAAATAGCTAAACCCCGTCAAGGGAATAATCACATCTCTTTCTTTTACGTTCTTTTCTTACTTTATAATCAAGTAAAAAATCGAGCCAACACTCCAAGGAGTTTACAAATCACATTTCCTTCTCATTCTCTTCATATCATATAGAAACCATCAATTAACAAGGAAGAGTCACTACCGAATCCCAAATAAGCACAAATAAGGACTCACGGTCATGCTAGACACCGGTGTGTAGATACTCATCACCATGCCTATACACCGTATTCAACATTCAGCAATTAGCAAACAACAACCTAATCCTATTCCCTCAAGCCAAAGTTAGATCAAACACTTACCTCTAATGCTCCAAACTCGATTCAATCCTTTAGTATAGCTTTACCCCTCGAATTCACCACAAAACTTCTCGAATCTAGTCACAAATTACTTGAATGTATCAACAAATGCTAATTGAATCAATTCGAATGCATGAAAATGAATTTTCCAAAGTTTTACTCAAAAATTCCCAAAATGCCCCGGGCCCACGTGGTCAAAATCCGAGGTTCGAACCAAAACCCGGTTACCCATTCCCCCACGAGTTCATATCTATGATTTGTTTTGAAATCATACGTCAAATTGAGGCCCAAATCACCAATTTTAAGAAAACCTAGGTTCTATCCAAAATCCCCCTTTTCACCCATGAAAAACCTTGATTTTAAGATGAAAACATGATAAATGATGTTAAAGATTGAAGAAATTAAGTGAAAAATCAACTTACAATTGAATTGGAGAAGGAAGAGTTCTTGAAAAATCGCCAATGGGTGTTTGGGTTTGAGAAATATGAAAAGTGAGGTCTAAAATCGTCTAAGCATGAAAAATGCAGATTGCAGATGTGGGAAATGCGAACCGGGGTTCGCAATTGTGAACCCCGACCAAATATGGGAATTGCGAACACAGCTTCGCATTTGAGAAGCCAGGCCATGAATGCACAGCTGACAAGCTAGGTGGCAAGGCAAGTCTGTAAGCCATCTCTCCCACACGATTGAGGATATCAAATGGACCAATGAACCTAGGGCTAAGCTTGCCCTTCTTACCGAATCTCATCACGCCCTTCATGGGCGACACACGGAGCAGGACCCGCTCACCAACCATGAAAGCTACATCTCAAACCTTACGATCCGCATAACTCTTTTGCCATGACTGAGCCGAACGAAGCCTGTCCTGAATGATCTTGACCTTATCCAAGGCCTCCTGGACTAAATCTGTACCCAACAACCGAGCCTCTCCCCACTCAAACCATCCGACTGGAGACCGACATTGCCTACCATACAACGCCTTATATGGAGACATCTGAATGCTGGACCGGTAGCTGTTGTTGTAGGCAAACTCTGCTAAAAGCAAGAACTGGTCCCACGAGCCTCCAAAATCAATGACACAGGCTCAGAGCATATCCTCCAATATCTGAATAGTCCTCTCAGACTGGTCGTCCGTCTGAGGATGGAACGTTGTGCTCAACTGAACTTGGGTGCCTAACTCCTGCTGAACTGCTCTCCAGAAGCGCGAAGTAAACTGCGTTCCCCAGTCCGAAATGATAGATGCCGGCATCCCATGAAGATGAAAAATCTCTCGGATGTAGATATCAGCTAACCTCTCCGATGAATAAGTGGCTGCAATAGGAATAAAATGCGCTGACTTGTCCTGCTGAAAGTTCAAATACCGAGCCACCTATGCAACAATAACTTTATTCATCCTACGCTACCAATAATGCTGCCGCAAGTCCTGGTACATCTTCGCGGCGCCTGGTTGAATAGAATACCGAGAACTATGGGCCTCCGCTAAGATCAGCTCTCAGATCCCATCGACATTGGGCACACAAACTCGCCCCTGCAATCTCAAAACACCATCATCCTCTAAGGTCACATTCGTGGCACCTCCACGCTGCACCGTGTCTCTCAGGACACACAAATGGGGATCATCAAACTGCCGATCATGGATACGCTCCAATAATGAAGAACGAGCGACCGTGCAAGCTAACACCCTGCTAGGCTCAGAAATGTCCAACCTCACAAACCGATTGGCCAAGGCCTGAATATCCAAAGAAAGCAGTCTCTGGCTGACCAGAATATAAGCAAGACTACCCATGCTGGCAGACTTCCTACTCAATGCATCGGCCACCACATTGGCTCTCCCCGGNGTGATCAGTGTACACCTCACACGTCACACCACATAAATAATGCCTCCAAATCTTCAAAGCATGAACAATGGCTGCCAACTCTAGATCATGAACCAGATAATTCTTCTCTTGGATCTTCAATTGCCTCGAAACATAAGCAATGACTCTACCATCCTGCATCAATACCGCACCAAGCCCAAAATGGGAAGCATCACAATAAACTGTATAAGGCCTTGAGCCTGTGGGCAAAACCAATACCGGTGCCGTAGTCAGGTCTGTCTTGAGCTTCTGAAAGCTTGCCTCACACTCATTTGACCATCTGAACTGGGCACCCTTCTGGGTCAATCTGATCATCGGGGCTGCATTAGATGAAAATCTCTCCACGAACCGACGGTAGTAACCTGCTAACCCCAAGAATACTCCGAATATCTATAGCTGATGCTGGTCGAGGCCAGTTCTTAACTACCTCAATCTCCTTCAGGTCCACTTGAATACCCTCTACTGATACAACGTGACCCAGAAATGCAACCGAACTCAACCAGAACTCACAGTTCGAGAACTTAGCATATAACTGACTGTCCTTCAAAGTCTGAAGAACCACTCTGAGGTGCTGCTCGTGCACCTCCTAGCTGCGGGAGTACACCAGAATATCATCAATAAAGACTACCATGAACAAATCCAAATAAGGCATGAACACTCGGTTTATCAACTCCATAAATGCTGCTGGGGCATTGGTCAACCCAAATGACATGACCAAAAACTCATACTGCCTATGCTGAGTGAGGAATGCTGAACTAGGGACATCGGATGCCCTAATCCTCAACTGATGGTAGCCAGATCTCAAGTCTATCTTTGAAACACCCTCGCACCCTGAATCTAGTCAAACAAATCATCAATCCTTGGCAGTGGATACTTGTTTTTAACCGTCACTTTGTTCAATTGCCGGTAATCAATGCACATCCTCATCGATCCATCCTTTTTCTTTACAATTAACACCGGTGCACCCCAAGGAGAAACACTAGGCCTGATAAAACCCTTCTCTAGCAAATCTTGCAACTGGTTCTTTAACTCCTTCAACTCTGGCAGGGCCATGCGATACGGCGAGATAAAAATGGGCCGCGTGCCTAGGGCTAGATCAATACAGAAATTAATATCCCTGTCGGGCGGCATACTCGGCAGGTCAGAAGGGAAAACCTCGGGGAACTCCCGAACAATTGGAACAGAATTAATAGAAGGAACCTCTGTGCTGGAATCGCGAACATACGCCAGATAAGCTAAACACCCGTCCTCGACCATGCGTCGAGCCTTCACATATGAAATAACACTGCGGGTGGCATGACCTGAGGTCCCTCTCCACTCCAGTCGGGGCAAATCTGGCAAAGCCAAGGTCACGATCTTGGCGTGATAATCCAAGATAGCACGATACGGGGACAACCAATTCACCCCTAATATGATGTCGAAATCCACCATGTCTAAGAGTAATAAATCAACACGGGTCTCAAGACCCTCAAACACTACCACACATGAACGATGGACTCGGGCGACCACTATAGAATCACCTACCGGTGTAGATATATAAACAGGGATACCCAAAACATCACTAGGCACAGCCAGGTAGGGTGCAAAATAAGACGGCACATATAAATACGTAGACCCAGGGTCAAATAGCACTGAAGCATCCCTATCACAAACCAGAATAGTACCTGTAATAATAGCATCTGATGACTCAGCCTCTGGCCTGGCTGGCAAAGCATAACACCAGGGCTGGGCCCCACCTCCCTGAACCATGTTTCTGGGATGATCGGCTACTGGCTGGCCTCTACCTATGCCGACCTGAACTCCACCTCTAAGACCTCTACCTCCACCTCTAACACCTCTGCTACTGCCTCTAGCTGGCTGGGCAGGCTGTGGAACCTCCGGTACCCGAATTATAGCACGAGAACTCTAATGCTGGAAGATGCCATAAACTCGAGGGCAATATCTGACAATGTACCTCGGATCACCACAAGCATGGTAAGAACTCATCTACTGCAGCTGAGCACCCCTTAACCTTGGGCAAACCCTCTTGAGATGACCACACTCGCCACACTCATAACATCTACACGACTGCTGAGGGAACTGAGGCTGACCCTGTCGACCTGAATGACCACCTGAAGTACCATGAGTGACGTGGGAAGCTGACTGAAAGGGACTGGGAGGATGGCCTCTACCATAAGTAACTCTACCTCCAGTCGAGGCACCACTGAACCTGCCTGCGCGACGGGGCCTCTTGTCCGACCCATGACCACCTCGTTGTGGCAGAGCTATCTCATCTGTACGGCCCACTTTGGCCACCTCCTAAGAAGTGATCTCACTCCCGGCCTGAGCCACTATACTCGGCTGACCTGCCACCACTGGCTGAACTCTTGGAAGCAAACCCGCTCGAATGACACTCTCTACAAAGCCTACCAATCAGACTAGAGCGTCCTGAAGAACTGGGGTGGCAATGAACCCCTCTGGGACCTGAGCTGGGCCCACCGGGACTGTTGGGGCTGGAACCTCCTCCTCCAAATCAACCTGAGGCTCTGCCACTGGAGCTACTGCTGGGGGCTCGGACTGATGTGCGGTAAAAGAGGAAGCACGTATTCTCGCCATCTGCGGAGGAATAGAATAGAAATTCAATCGGTACTTGAGAAATAGAACCGCACGACAAGAAAGAACAAATGTGAAACTTTCCTAACTCTGTAGCCTCTGGGGGATAAATACAGACGTCTCCGTACCGATCCCTCAGACTCTATCGAGTTTGTCCGTGAGTTGTGAGACCTCTGTAACCTAGTGCTCTGATACCAACTTGTCACGACCACCCTCGGGAGTCATGATGGCGCCTACTACCAGGAGCTAGGCGAGCCAATCATCAATTACCTCTTTTAGCGAACATCAACAGTATTAACAATAAAGAAGTGCTTAACAATAAAGCGGAAGTCTCAAATAAAATTTACTAAAAGAAATGCGGAAGTTTAACAATCCTCTACCCAAGACTGGTGTCACAATACTCACGAACGTCTAGAGAATACTAAATACAAAGTTTGAATGAAACATAAAACTGTCTGCTACGGTACAACGATAACAAACTGAATAAAGTAGAAAGGACTCCGGGCCTGCGGACGTCATCAAGGCTATTTCGAATGTCCCTGGACTGGATCTCACTCCCAGAATGCTACTTCTACTCAAATGCTGCTCCCACATCTGGATCAGTGCAAAAAGATGCACAGAGTGTAGCATCAGCACAACCGACCCCATATGCTGGTAAGTGCCTGGCCTAACCCCGGCGAAGTAGTGACGAGGCTAGACCGAACTACCAAACAAAACTGTGCAGTTCAAATTATATACGCAGTAGAATGGAATACAAAAATTTAACAAGTCACGAGGGGGGAAGCATGTTGTAGGGGCTGTAGCAGTTTAGAATACAAGGTAAATAAATAAGGAATGAAACAATGCAACTACAAAGTCAACAAGAGTAATAAATCAAACATGGAACGGAATGTCCCTTCGTGCATTAATACTCAAAACATGGCACGAAATGTCCCTTCATGCAAATATAATCAAACAAGGCACGGAATGTTCCTTCGTGCAATAACAATCAAAACATGGCATGGAATGATCCTTCGTGCAATAATAATCAAAACATGGCACGGAATGTTCCTTCGTGCAATAATAATTAAAACATGGCACAGAATATCCCTTCGTGCAATAATAATTAAAACATGGAACGGAATGTCCCTTCGTGCAATAATAATCAAAATATGGCACGGAATGTCCCTTCGTGCAAATATAATCAAACATGGCACAGAATGTTCCTTCGTGCAATAATAATCAAAACATGGAACGGAATGTTCCTTCGTGCAATAATAATCAAAACATGGCACGAAATGTTCCTTCGTGCAATAATAATCAAAACATGGCACGGAATGACCCTTCGTGCATAATCACTCTTCCTCACCCAAACAACAATCACAACCAAACGAGGCGATGGGATAGACAAACAACATTAAATATTGCGGTATGGGAGAACAAAGCAAAATAGCTAAACCCCGGCAAGGGAATAATCACATCTGTTTCTATTATATTTATTTCTTACTTTATAATCAAGTCAAAAATCGATCCAACACTCCAAGGAGTTTACAAATCACATTTCCTTCTCATTCTCTTCATATCATATAGAAACCATCAATTAACAAGGAAGAGTCACTACCGAATCCCAAATAAGCACAAATAAGGACTCACGGTCATGCTAGATACCGGTGTGTAGATACTCATCACCATGCCTATAAACCGTACTCAACATTCAGCAATTAGCAAACAACACCCTAATCTTATTCCCTCAAGCCAAAGTTAGATCAAACACTTAGCTCGAATGCTCCAAACTCGACTCAATCCTCTAGTATAGCTTTACCCCTAGAATTCACCAAAAATCGCTCGAATCTAGTCACAAATTACTTGAATGTATCAACAAATGCTAATTGAATCAATTCGAATGCATGAAATGAATTTCCCAAAGTTTTACTCAAAAATACCCAAAATGTCCCCGAACCCACGTGGTCAAAACCCGAGGTTCGAACTAAAAACCGGTTACCCATTCCCCCACGAGTTCATAGCTATGATTTTTTTTGAAATCGGACCTCAAATTGAGGCCCAAATCCCCAATTTTAAGAAAACCTAGGTTCTACCCAAAATCCCCCTTTTCACCCACGAAAAACCTTGATTTTAAGATGAAAACATGATAAATCATGTTAAAGATTGAAGAAATTAAGTGAAAATCAACTTACAATTGAATTGGAGAAGGAAGAGTTCTTGAAAAATCGCTAATGGGTGTTTGGGTTTGAGAAATATGAAAAGTGAGGTCTAAAATCGTCTAAGTATGAAAAATGCAGGTTGCAGATATGGGAAATGCGAACCGGGTTTCGCAATGCGAACACAGCTTCGCATTTGCGAAGCCAGGCCATGAACGAGACCTTCGCATTTGCGAGCCCCTCACTTCGCAATTGTGATGGGGAACTTCGCATTTGCAAAACTAGGCAGGCCGTGGGACTTTCGCATTTGCGAGTAAAATCCTCGCATTTGCGGCCTGTGCGAAATTTCCTATACCTCGCAATTGCGACTTGAAGCTCGCATTTGCGAGCTCGCAATTGCGAGTCTCCCCTTCGCATTTGCGAAAACCACAAAAGCCAACATACCAGATTTTTCAAAAATGAGAAATGCAATCCGATGCCTATCCAAAACTCACCGAGCCCTCGGGGCTCCAACCAATTATGCACACAACCTCTAAAATATCCTACGGACTTACTCGTGCGATCAAATCGCCAAAATAATATCAAAATCAATGAATCAAACCTCAAAATCATCATTTTTCATTCTAACTTCATAAATTTCCAACTTTAGATATTTAGGTCCGAAACACGTCAAATGACGTCCGATTTCGACCAAACTTTACAGAAAGCGCTTAACACATATTTAAGACTTTTACCGGGCGTCGGAACCAAAATACGAGCCCGATAACATAGTCTTTTAATCAATTTTCATTTTCATTTTTCTTAATAATTTCAGAAAAATAATTTCACAGAAAAATTGTTTTCCTCGGGTTCTAGACCTCGGATTTTGACTCGGGGCACATGTCCGAGTCCCATATTTTTATACGGATCCTCCGAAATCGTCAAATCACAGGTCCGGGTCCGTTTACCAAAAATGTTAACCGAAGTCAACTTTAATCATTTTAAAGCCACATTTTGAAATTTTTCACAGAATTTAACATGCAATCTTTCCGGCTACGCGCCCGAAATTTGTATGCAAATCGAGGCAACTTAAAGTAAGGTTTTCAAGGCCTCGAGAGCGCGAAAAAAGAGAGAAATCCGGTGATGACCATTTTGGGTTGTCATAGTGGTTCTGCTGTTCTAGCATACCTATATAGGAGCATGTGCCGGGCGACCATGGGCCCAGCGGTGGATATATGTGGTTTTCTGCCCCTCCTACAGGTGACAAAATTTTTGAATAATCTGTTCATTACTCTGAATTGTATATCATGAAATGACTCATAAATTTTACATCAACCTTTTCTCTTAGGTTTAGGCCTTGCAGCGGATCATGGCATTGCAGCCACCTCTACTACCACTTCCGCCCGGTGAGGTTTATCCGTTTCTCCCTCTAGCTGTCAGGTGGATTCTCCGGCATGGGAACTACCGAGGGAGCGATGCTCATCATAATCTCCCCCTTGTCAGGGATGTGTTAGATATGTTGGTGGACGAACAAGTAAAAATATAGCTACACTTGGTTGTTTTAAATTGTGTTGTGTCGCGCGTACTCACTTTTATGTTATTATTTGGTAGTTCATCTGGACGCCATACAGCGTCGAGTTGGTTGCTCAGCTGCTCGCATGTTGTTCAGTCGACCGGCAGCTTTGGAGCACCTCTGTCCCGATGATGTTCTTCGTTCACGTTGAGTATCATGCCATAGAGCGTGTGCTTCGACAGTTTCACCGTCCCCAGCCTATACCGAGGGAGCCTGGATGGGAGCCTTCACACTATTAGCGGGACGACCATGGCAGCATGGACCAGCGGTATATAGGATGGCTACAGCAGCAGATAGTTTATTGGGAGGAGCGAGTTGAGCGTATTCCGCCACCACCTACATATACCCAGGAGGCCACTGTCCATCTATATACTGAGTGGTACCACCATCACACTCGACTGATGATCGGGAACCCCATTCATATATTTGACGAGCGCTACAGACCGTATGCCAGGAGGCTCGAGGCACTGGTATGTTTTTGTGGCTTATTATCTTATAGTTTGGATATAGCGTTATTTAATTAATATTTTAAATGTTTCATAGACTATTGGGCTCATAAGCTTTTCTAGTTGGCTCAGCAGATGCAGCAGCGTACCGACATCCCTGAAGTTGTTGAGTATGGCCGACATGTGGCACAGTTTGCTCGCCGGACACTATTGCAGGCGAGAGATGCCGCGAGGTTGGAGCGCGAGGCTCAGTACGCGGCGCCAGAGGCCTACCATCGGGGTAGGGGCGTCCTGCAAGGCAAGGGTAGGGCACGAGAGAGGGGTTCCCCACGGGGTCGTGGGGGACGGCGAGAAGGTGGTCCCCAGCAATAAGGCGGTGAGGCACCTGTCGACCCACACGCTGAGGGACAACATGAGGACTTTGGAGTTGAAGCACTTGGAGATGATCAGCAGGGTTATATACCTCAGGTAGATGAGCCTTCCAGCAGCATGCCTTCTTTAACTTTTTCAGAACGACATGACAACTCAACAAAACGTAGTATTATGCTGAGATTTACATATTTAATTTTTCTGCAAAAAAAATCTTTTTCTTCATTCATACAAGCTTTTGAACCACGCTTTACAACTTTTTAAGAACGACAAGACAATTCATAAAACACATTATTGTACCACGCTTTGCATATTTAATTTATTTTTTAACGAAATTATTTTTATACCACATTCTTGGTCATGTTTACTAACACCCATACCTCAATATTTGAACAACCATATCAAAATATAACGTTAAAAAATAAGGTGTAACAAGATTGTGGAAATTTATTTTATTTCATATATATTGAAACAAACACAACTATAGACATATATTACAAAAAATAATACCAAAATAAAAGAGTAGGGGTATCCTTGATAGTTGGGTACATTGAACGAACTTGCACCAGGATTACCACCGTCACGCACACCACAAGAAGGACATTTACAACGGTCGTGTCCTGTTTGCGAGCATATGCCACATTTACGTGCATAAACGGACTCACCAACATCCATTTGGTTCCGTATACGCATTCTCTTTTGCACTTTCAGCTTGCACAAATAGTCCTCGTTACATACCAACTTAAAAGGTTCCGGCGGCCAATAATGCTCAGCACCTAATGGATGCAACTTCCCACTATACGTGTCTACGTATGCAGCAACACTGTATTTCCTATAAATATAGTTTGTTGACCCATATCCAACTTGTTGAAAGCACTTCAACGCATGTGTTCACGACATGTGGTAGATGGTCCATTTCCCATATGAACATAACCTTTTATTTTCATTCACCGTCTATAGATTATTCCCACGGTGTCCGTTGATAGCGGTCTTAACTTCAAAAACACCTCGTTCATGATCGTACTGAAGAAATGAATGCCAATGTGCTTGCCTTCTGGACCTTTCAAATCTTCTCATGGGTATTGGCATAAATTCAACACCCCTGTCCATCAATGCCGATGCAGCTGCATGCCTTTCAACAAACCTCTCCGTACTCTGTTTGAATGTCATGCGGACCATGGCAGTGACAGGCAGTCCACGGGCAGACTTCAACAAGCTGTTGAATGACTTCGAAACATTTGTAGTGAGGGATCCCCATCGTCTATTGCCATCAGCATGCAATGTCCACATGTGAAGCTCATATTGCATCAACCAAGTATAGGCTCGTGGATCTATCTTCCGGATCGCCTCCATGCGCCTTGTGAATTTGCACTGTTGGTGCTCAGTTGCAGCCATCCACATTAAGTCATGCAAGTCCTTATCAGGAAATTTCTTCTGGAAATTAGCCTTCAAGTGCCTCACACAGTAACGGTGGTATGCATATGGTTCATGCCATTCAGGCAAGTGACGTACAGAACTTAAAATACCACCATGCCGATCAGATATTAAACAAATACCTGAACACTATTTGACAACGTGCTGCTTCAAGTGGTTCAAAAAATGCGTCCATGTCTCTTCACTTTCGTTGGCACAAATGGCAAAAGCTAGTGGAAATATTTGTCCGTTGGCATCTACTGCAACTGTAATCAAAAGCTTAATATCATACTTTCCATAGACATGAGTACCGTCTATGGAAATTACAGGATGACAATGCTCAAAACCATCAATTGCTGGTTTAAATGACCAAAACACATAGTTGAAAATATATTCAGGTCTGTCCGGACTCCGCTGGCGCCTCCATTCAACAATAGTCTCGGGGTTAAATTGTTGCAGTGCAGCCATGTACCTGGGCAGATTAGAAAAAGACTATCCCAGTCGCCATAAATAAGTTCAAAGGCACGTTTGCGACCGAGATATGCCTTTATTTTGGTTATAGTACAACCATACTCCTGGTGGATGGCTATAATACACTCTTTAATCTTGAACCTAATGGACACTTCCAAAAATGGAATCAAGACAAGGGAAATCAAGTCCACATCCAAGTTGAAGTGATTCTCATTAAATGTGTCCATTTCACATCTGTGCTCGCTAATAAATTTACCCAATTTCCACAAATCTGATTTCTTCTTGGTGGCACGCAGCATCCAGTGACAACCCATAAACCACCTACGACATACAACCTTGTATTTCTCCGTAGTTGACTCACTTACCGTCATCTCACGACACTCTCTTATACTGTATATTTTTACATCCCTAATTAGGCAAGCTTTATCGTGGAAATACATGCCCTTTGTCAGAACAGCTGGTCTAGACTCATCCCACATCGCTGACCGTAATTCATCATCATCTCTTGTGAGGGCATCCACGTTAGGCATGCTTGGCAAATTATCAAGGTAGGGAATATTTCGCTCATAAAATGTGGGACTCGTACACTCTTGGTCTAGCGAGAGGTGGAGGAACATGCTCCCTCGTCAGCTCAGGTTCAACATTCACTTCCTCCTCCTCATCATCACCCTCATCATGGAAGGGTGTGTCATCACCAGACTCATTCGCATTGTTGTCATAATCACTATCATCCTCCTGACTCTGTGCATCTGCCAAATCACGAGTAAATACGTCGTGTATGGGCAACTGTGTGAGGTCAGGAGCTTCAAGAAGCTCGTTTTCACTGCACAAAAAGAATAAAAAGATAAGTTACCCAAAATTCAAGAAAAATACTTTAGATATAGCGATATCACTTTACTTACAAATCGTATTGTCTTGACGCTTCCTGATGGATATTTTTATGTTGGTGATGACTCCCGGATGGACCACCGGGGTCCAATAATCCAGACCTACGCATATTCCAACTAGGGGTGGGGTCATAACTTGTAAAATTTATATCCGGACGGTACCCCCTAAAAAATATGAGTGTTAATAGAAATCCAATTAAAACATAAAAGCAAACATCGCTAAAGCGTAGTAAAATTGAAGTTTACCAGTCGTCTTGTAATTACATAAAGTGGAAAAATTATTTTGTGGCTGCTCATTCGCCGGTGGTGATAAGTTTAAATCAAGGCAAGCTCTTTCATCAGCATTCTGTCCGGCAAAAACTGCTCCAGAATAACCGCCCGATGACTAGGGGTTATCTTGCTATGCACTCCCTCATTACTGGGAACGTCTTCCACCTTGACGTACATTTCCAACAATTTTATTACAATAAATTTCCTGTATTCATCTAGAATCCACAAAAAATCTCTAAGAGTTTCATCATCCTAGATGTTAAACTCAGAATAATAAGCAAACCCCTGCCAAGTCACTGAATACGGAAATCTACCAGTTACTTTAAGGTTAACCGAACGCCTCTGCTCACTCATTTTTTTATGTAACAACGATACCAATATATCGTACTCCATAGTAAGCGGCAATTTAAGATGACATTGTGGAGGTGAGCTATACCTCATAGAGTTTTTCTCCACCACAACCTCACCCCCCCAATACAATGAAACCCTTATTTTTGGCACTTCAGACATTGTAAAAAAATGATTGATAAGGAGAAGAGAGAATAATGAACGTATGTTTGAAGTTAAGTATTGAATGAATTTTCATAAAATTGACACGCCTATAAATAAGGCAAGTCCGAGTTTGGAGTGTAGAATTTTTTAAAGGAATTCGCAGTATTATACTGCATTTTATGTATTTGAATTATTGTTATGTCAGTTAATTATTATTGGTGGGGCCAAAAATCAGTATAATTTGCGGTATAATACTGAGAATTGCCTTTGAAAAAAGAGTTGGGCCCCTTTTTAAACAATTCGCAGAACTATACTGCGAATTGCTTAAAAAAAATATATTTTTAATAATTCGCAGTATAATACTGCGAATTGCTTTAACGACTAAATTTCTGTTAAAGTAATTCACAGTATTATACTGTGAATTAACTATTAATGTAAACTCACTTAACTATTGGCACTTAATAATAGGTCAATCATGAATTTGTAACTTCAAAGTCACGTAAGAAAACTAGTCATACGATAACTTGAATGCCTTCACTTCAATTGATAGGTTATACCAAAGAATTATAATAAGGATAACAGTAGATAAATGAATCAATGATGTTGAAGACGACTCGTTGTGAGCAAGAAAATATGATCATTAGTCCATAGATCTTAGTCAACACAATCAACAAGGAGAAATCAAGTAGCAAATCGGGCGACTTTTCCATAAAGCAAGTAAAGCAACTGCTTTATACCCCATATTTGTGGAGGTCTTATTTTTTTATTACACATAATAGATTATGTATAAATTTAAAAAAGAGTTCTGTAAAGTGAAAAAATTTGATTTCTTTCTTTAAAAAATATAGAGAAGAAGGATTTGCAACTGCTATGATTCTACTAAGGAAATTACACTTGAACTGAATATCGAACCCGAATTTCGTAAGAAACATGTGATATATAGGAAGTAACAATTTGCTACGAATATTGATAATAAAATCTCAAAATCTTTCGAAAAGTCTTTTAGAGTTGATTACTTTTATACATAATAGACAAGGCTATTTTTTCACTTCAAAATAGATCTGAACAATCCGAAGCATATGAAAATATCTTTGGTTTTTTATTTGTCAGTAAAAACTGAAATCACTAGATGTATAAAGTTTGAAAAAATATTACCTTAATCTTGAATGTTCCTTAAAGCATAATAATCAATTCGATATTGATGGTTTAGATTTATTTTTTGAATTAAAAATATTAAG
Source organism: Nicotiana glauca (assembly GCA_026770625.1). NCBI lineage: Eukaryota > Viridiplantae > Streptophyta > Magnoliopsida > Solanales > Solanaceae > Nicotiana > Nicotiana glauca. Next base: position 59,060 of record MU709845.1, read on the forward strand.
AAAAATAGTACAATTAGAAGATAATAATTTAATTGATACACTTAATCAAAAATAATATAATTCTTTTCCAAATGCTTGAATAATGTTCATGACTCATGTTACCGTTACTTCAGCGGAAAGAAGTTTTCAAAATTAAAATTGATAAAATCTTACCTAAGAACAACAATGTCACAAGAAAGGTTAAATGGATTAGCTATATTGTCAAATGAGAAATACTTATTAGGAGTTATTGATTATAAGAAAATTATTAATAACTTTGTATCTAAGAAAAGCTAAAAAAACTAGACTTCAAATAAATAATTAAGAAAACTAAAAAGTTAAGGCCCCTCATAAAGTTTGGTTTTAGGCCACAAAATTCGTCAGCCTGCCCCTGGTAGCAAAATGAAATATGCATACGCCAGCATATTCCTACAATGAAAGAATAGTTGAAGAACATCTAGATAGCTTGACCAAGAAAAGTGACTTATGAGATACAACAACAACAACGACAAGCCCAATAAAATTTCGTAATCTGGGGAGGTTAATGTGTACGCAAACCTTACCCCCTACCTTAAGAAGGTAGAAAAGTTATTTCTACTAGACCCCGCTCAAGTAAATATGAAAAAGAACAAGCAGTAGCAACAAGCAACTACACCAATAAGATAACAAGATGTATAGGGTAAAATCGGTTCGTGTTTGTTAGAATATTTATGTTACCCTAATACCATATGTATTAGGAGTTGTTATGCATATATATAGGGCTCATTGTATCATGTTTAACATATGAGAATAATATCAATCATATTTTCTCCTGTGATTTCTCACATGGTATCAGAGCTTTAGTGAGAAACCTATCGTTATGCATCATTTCAACGGCTTCCGGAAAGAAAGACCCCATCACCGTGCAATTTTATAGCGACTTAGAAGGCTGCCCGTAATCACATCAATTTCTGTTGGGTTGTGCAAAAAACCAACACCACCACATGACTCCTCAGGTTCCGGCGACCAAACCCCTGTAAACCCCACCAAAAAACTCATGTACACGCGCCCTCACACGCCAGAAACTTTCTGGGGAGATCCGACCCACGCGCCGACACATGAGCACTGTTCCGGCCATTTTTTGAAAAACTTCCAGCTGGATAGTTGAATCACCGAGTAATTCTGAGTCTATCCATACCTTTTTCGTTTGATTCCGACCAATTTAAGTTTTTTGGGCGATTGCACTGACTTTTCAGGCAGCTACAGTAATTTTCTGGAAAAAATAGTATTTCCTTCATCTGTTTCAGCAAGTTGTCAGTTGATTCTTTCTGTTATTTGGTGATAATCCAACATTGTCTTTGGGAGTCGATGCTTTCGAGTCTAAAAACCCAGGTTCTGGCAGTTTCGGTGTTATGATTACCTCAGAACCTTTAATGGGAGGTTCAAACTACTTAGATTGGGTTCGTCCGTCGAGTTGTGGTGTAAAGATCAAGGATTTCAAGATCATTTAACAAAAAAGGCTAGCAAAGGTGATGAAAAGGCCAAAACACTTTAGGAGAAGGTCGATGCTCAGCTATGTAGTATCATGTGGCGATCTATTAATTCCAAGTTGATGCCATTGTTCCTTCCATTCTAGATATATTATTTAGTTTGGGAAAAGGCTCATAATTTATACACTAATGACATATCTCATTTCTATGATGTAATATCGCGAATGACAAGCTTGAAGAAATAGGTATTGGATATGTCTACTTACTTGGGACAAGTATAGGTAGTCATGGAATAATTTGAGACGTTGATGCCAGTTTCTGCTAGTATTGAAAAGCAACAAGAGCAACGATAGAAGATGTTTCTAACTCTTACACTCGATGGACTCCCTAATGACCTTGATTCAGTACGTGACCAGATTTTGACAAGTTCGACTGTCCCCATAGTTGATGAATTATTCTCTCGGTTACTTTGCCTTGTTGCAGTAACAAGTCACCCAGTGAGCTCATCACAGAAATTGAATCATCTATCCTCGTATCCCAGTCAGTGGACAATCGGGCATCTCAAACTATAGAGAATAGACGAGGAGGAGGTCGTTTTGGAAGATCTAGACCTAAGTGCTCTTATTGTCATAAACTTGGACACACTCGTGATGTGTGCTACTCTTAGATGGTTGCCTACCAAAAATGCTTGTGTTGCTCAGACCGAAACTACAGGTAACCACAAATTTTCTTTATTTGAAGGGGAGTATAATGAGTTCCTTTTATATCGAGCAAGTAAGCAGACATCTCCACAAGTTGCCTTTGTAGATCAAACTGATACTTCTGTTGCTGGTAATTCTTTTACTTGTGTTTTCCAGTCTAGTACTTTTGGACAATGGGTTGTGGACTCAGCCGCTTCTGATCATATCTCTGGTAATAATTTACTTTTGTCAAGTATTGCATATTCACAGTCTCTTCCTACTGTTACTTTAGCTAATGGGTCTTAAGCTAAAGCAAAAGGTGTTGGACAAGCGAATTCCCTACCCTCTGTCACTCTAGATTCCATTCTTTATGTACCTGGTTGTCCTTTTAATATTGCATCTGTTAGTCATTTGACTCGTGCCCTCCATTGTGATATATATTTTATTGATGATTCTTTTATTATGTAGGACCACAGTATGGGATAGACGATTAGAACATGACTTGAATTAGAAGGCCTTTACTACCTTAACTCACTCAATTCCTCCAAGGCATGTCTAGTTACAGATCCTCCGGACCTAATTCACTGACGTTTAGGATATCCAAGTTTATCTAAGCTTCAGAAGATGGTGCCTAGTTTGTCTAGTTTATCTATATTAGAATGTGAGTCATGTCAGCTCGGGAAACATACCCGAGCCTTATTTCCTCATAGTATTGAGAGTCATGCAGAGTTTGCTTTTTCTTTAGTTTATTCTGATATGTGGGGTCCTAGTAGAGTCAATTCAACCTTGGGATTTCGTTATTTTGTTAGTTTCATTGATGATCATTCAAGATGTACTTGGATTTTCTTAATAAAAGATAGTTCTGAGTTGTTTTCTATGTTCCAGAATTTTTGTGCTGAAATTAAAAATCAATTTGGTGTTTCCATTCACACTTTTCACATTGATAATGCCTTAGAATATTTATCCTCTCAATTTCAGCAGTTTATGACTTCTCAAGGAATTATTTATCAGACCTCTTGTCCTTATACCCCTTAGCAAAATGGGGTTGCAGAGAGAAAGAATAGGTACATCATTGAGACTGCTCACACACTTCTCATTGAATCTCATATTCCGTAACGTTTTTGGGGCGATGTTGTTCTCACAGCTTGTTATTTGGTTAATCGGATGCCTTCATATCTCATCCAGAATCAGATTCCATATGTAGTATTGTTTCCCCAGTCACCGTTATACTCTTTTCCTCCTCATTTTTTTTGGGAGCACTTGTTTCATTCATAACTTAGCCCCTGGGAAAGATAAGTTAGCTCCTCGTGCTCTCAAGTGTGTCTTCCTTAGTTATTCTCGTGTTCAAAAGGGATATTGTTGTTACTCACCTGATCTTCGTAGGTACTTTATGTCCTCTGACGTTACATTTTTTGAGTCTAAACCTTTCTTTACCTCTTCTGACCATTCAGACCACCTTTATATATCTGAGGTCTTACCTATACCGACCTTTAAGGAGTCTACTATAGCTCATCCTTCACATTCTGCCACAGAAGTCTTACCCATTCCAACCGTTGGGGAGTCTAGTATGGCTCCTCCTACACTCTCTGCCATAGGAACACCACTCTTGACATATCATCGTCGTCTGCACCTAGCATCAGGACTAGCTAATTCATGTCCTGCTCCTGACCCTACTCCTACTGCGGACTTATCTCTTCCTAGTACACCGATTGCACTTCGGAAAGTTATACAGACCACCCTTAATCCTAAATCCCCATTATGTCGGTTTAAGTTATCATCGTTTGTCATCACCCTATTATCATTTTCTATCTTCTTTGTCCTCTGTTTCTATCCCTAAGTCTATAGGTGAAGCATTATTTCATCCAGGATGGCGACATGCTATGATTGACGAGATGTCTGCTTTACATACGAGTGGTACTTGGGAGCTCGTCCCTCTTCCTTCAGGTAAATCTACTACTGGTTTCGTTGGGTGTATACAATCAAGGTTGGTCCGGATGGTAAGGTTTATCTTCTTAAGGCTCGTCTTGTTGCCAAGGGATATACTTAGATATTTGGGCTCGATTACAGTGATACCTTCTCTCCCGTGGCTAAGATAGCATAAATCCACCTTTTTCTAAACATGGCTGTTGTTCGCCGTTTGCCACTCTATCAGCTGGACATTAAGAATGCTTTTTTACACGGTAACCTTGAGGATGAAGTTTATATGGAGCAAACACCTGGGTTTGTTGCTCAGGGGGAGTCTCGTGGCCTTGTATGTCGCTTGCACCGGTCACTTTATGGTCTAAAGCAGTCTTTTCGAGCCTGGTTTGGTAAGTTCAGCACAATTATCCAGGAACTTGGCATGACTCGGAGTGAAGCTGATCACTCTGTATTCTATCAGCATTCTGCTTCGAGTCTTTGTATTTATCTGGTGGTCTATGTTGACGACATTGTTATTACCGCCAATGACCAGGATGGTATCACTAAATTGAAGCAACATCTCTTCCAACACTTTCAGACTAAGGATCTGGGCAAACTAAAATATTTTTTGGGTATTGAGGTCGCTCAGTCTAGCTCAGGTATTGTGATCTCACAAAGGAAGTATGCCTTAGATATTCTTGAGGAGAAAGGAAGGACATGCTGTAGACCTGTTGACACTCCGATAGATCCGAATTCTAAACTTCTACCAGGACAGGGGGAGCCTTTTAGTGATCCTGCAAGATATAGGCAGTTGGTTAGTAAATTAATTTACCTTACAGTGACAAGACCATATATTAGGAGTAGGACATGTTATGTATATATATAAGGCTCATTGTATCATGTTTAACATATGAGAATAATATCAATCATATTTTCTCCCGTGCATTCTCAGTGTTAAATACTCATATAATAGAGCGACATGTGGAATCGCTTATAGATAGAAAGCAAGAAAAGTGGAAACCAAGACCGGGGGCAAGAGCTTCGGTTGGCACTAGGAAGACCCCATTATTAATAAAGACAAATGAATTTCTACCTACCGATAGCATTCAATGAAAAATATTCTGCAGTATTAAATACATAGTCCGTTATAGAAATTTTTTGCATTCATAGCTTGTTGTTACACATTCATCAATAGCGCCTATAATTGTCATTTAAGAAGAGCTTGATCCTAGGACCTTGTTCCCTAGGTGTAGCTATAAATAATGACTTCAACACATATTGTAAGTGACACGAATTTTCTAACAAACTTATTCTATATAATATTCAAGAGCTTAATAATATGTTACTTCTTGTCTATTGAAATTTGTATTATTGCCCTCGGAACCTCTGCTTCCAGGACCAAGCTGTATGCTACTTTATCTCTATTTCAATGCTAAGTCTTGTATTTTATTTAATTTATTTATCATTTTAGGATCGAATCGATTCGCTTGTCTATAAACCGCGTTACAAATTCAACTGTATCGTTTTCTAAATAAACAGCTTGGCGCCTACCGTGGGTTTAGACAGTTGTATAATTGAGGTGATCCTTGGGTCTATTACTAACCTATTTAATTCTTTGTTTCTTAGTGAAAAATTGTAAAAAATGGCAGATAACTATGTCAACATCACACACAACATTGAGGCCCAAGAAAATCATGCTCAACACGAAGATTCGATAATCGATACTCACAATGAGGGGGATAAAGCCACGCTGGTCCATAGCGGGCAATATTCGCGACATGTTTAGAAGGCAGCTCCTAATGATGCTGAAGACAAGAACGTCGTAGAAACAACGAGAATCCTAAGGGAACAACAAAAGGCTATTATGGGCCATCTCTCGCGACAAGATCTGGTCATGTCAGAGTTGAGGCAAGCATTATCGGGTGCTTCCAACAATGCGAATGGAAGAGATCTAGTTCCTCCCGGTGCTCCCGCAAACCAAATAACACAAAGGGTAGATGATAATACCCCGAGGGGTGAGGTCAACTTTGACAGGGCTAGGGGAACGATAGCGGATTTGGTAATAATAATGGGAATAATCCCATTAAAACTGAACTCATACAATTTATGAGGGAAATAATTGTCCAAATGGAGCAAATCCCGGGTGGACCACTAGTGTTGAAAGGATCAAACTCAAAGAAATACACCTAATTGCCATTCAAACCAAGCGCGACACCGGAGTTAATCCTGAAGCGGTTCAAAATGACAGACGTGACCAAATATAATAGGACCTAAAATCCTCAGGAGCAAATCACCATGTATACAAGGCAGTAAAAGGAAATGACTTAGCTCCACACAAGATGGAGTCAGCCTTGCTAAAGAAGTTCGGGGAGACCCTCACGAAGGGGGCCTTGACATGGTATTCACTTTTACCCGAGCACTCAATAGATTTATTCAAGATACTTGAGGATTCTTTTATTAAGGTCGAGACAATGAAGGTGTAGGCCCAAAAATCCGACATATTCAGAATTGCACAAGGAGAGTCTGAACTACTTCGAGAATTCATGACTAGATTTCAGAAGGAAAGGATGTTGCTACCGGTCGTGCCAGATGAATGGGCAGCCGAGGCATTCACTAAGGGGCTGAACCCAAGAAACTCTGACTCTTCCCCAAAATTGAAAGAAAGTCTTATCGTATTCCAAGAAACCACATGGGCAGATGTCCACAACCACTACGAATCAAAGATAAGAATGCCCAGCTCAGTTTCCCAACATCAATCAAGGGTCAGGACCGAGAGAAACATAAGGAAAAGCTTAAGGATAATTTCGATGCATATCGACGGTTATCTAAAGGTCATTTTTTCCCTACGAAAGGGTCGAAGGACGCGATAGAGGTTTTGGGTTGACGAAAAGGTTCTCTACCGATAAGAGAGTTGATCATGGCCAAAATAAAAGATTGACGCAGGACAAAGAGGTATCGGGCTCCAGAGATTCTGCCTAACCTAGATTGTCAAAGTATAAATTCAATATTAGCATAGTGGAATTGGTATCGTAAATTTGGAATATTAAGGAAACACAGTTCCTAAGGCTGATGAGATCCAACCCCAGTCAGAAGGATCCTAACCTATGGTGTGAGTATCATGGGACTAACGGCCACTGGACCAGGGACTTCTGACATTTGCACGAAGAGGTGGCAACATTGCTAAAAATGGCCATCTCAAAGAGTTCTTAAGCGATCGGGGTAAAAATAACTACGGTCGCAATCGGGATAACACAGAACCCTCAAAGATGGAAGAAGATCCTTCTCGTCCGACGATCAATATAATTTTCAAAGGGAACGAGATTAATGGCATAATCTTTTCAACTGCAAAAAAGACAAAGGTATCGGTAACCTATAGCAAAAGACTCTAGAAAGTCACTGGGGATGATATTACCATTACGAAAAAAGGCACCGATGGACTCCAACTGTCACACTATGATGCCCTGGTAATTTCTCTTAATGTTTTATATTTTAAAATTAAACGTGTTTTGGTTGACCTAGGGAATTCAACTAATATTATCCATTGGAGAGTGTTGGAATAAGCCAAGCTAACCGGAAGCATCATTTCGGCCACAAAGCTCCTCGCCGAGTTCAACTTAGCAAGCATGACAACCCGATGGGAAATTCTGCTTCCCACAAATGCCGAAGGGGTAATGTGACAACCCTGTTTAAAGTAGTAAACAACGAAATAGGCTAGAAAATTATTCTTGGAAGACCATAGTTACACAAAATGAAGGTTGCGCCGTCGACATACCATTAACTTCTAAAATTCCCAACTCCATAGGGAATTAAACAAATAAGAGGAGATCAACCAACGGCAAGGGAGATGAATGCGATCTTTGTTTCCAGTAGCAAAGGGAAGGAACATGCAGCATAGAAATTATAGGAATCGACACCTACTCCCGAGCCAAACGAAGCCGATAAAGGAGGGGGGAGTCGTTAGAATCCTATCAGGTACAGAGGCATTTGCAGGTACCAGAATAAATGGACGCAACCAATTCCATAGTGGAAGAACTAGAACAATTCATATTGTTCGAGAAATTCTTGGAGAGGAAACTTCACTTGGGGACAGGACTAAACCCCGAGCTTAGGTCAAGATTTATAAAATTTCTTAAATTTAATTTGATTGTTTTGTATGGTCGCATGCGGATATGACAAGTATCCCAATAGAGTTGGTCGTGCACAAGTTAAGCCTGGATCCCAACATCCCTCGGGTCAGCTAGAAGAAACACCCTATTGCCGAGGATAGAAATAAGTTTGTTAAAGAAGAGTTAACTCGATTCCTTGATGTCGGTTCAATTCGGGAGGTAAAGTATCCTAGCTGGATTTCTAATGCAGTAGTAGTTCCAAAAATAGAATAATAAATTTTGCACGAGCGTAGATTATAAGGATCTGAATAAGGCGTCTCCAGAAGACTCATTCCCATTACCAAACATTGATCAAATGATTGATGCGATGGTCGAGCATGAGTTGATGAGTTTTCTTGATGCATATTTCGGGTACAACCAAATCAAAATGAACTCAGAGGATCAGTAAAAAACTTCGTTCATAACAAACTTTGGCATATATTGTTATAATGTGATGCCTTTTGGGCTTAAAAATGTTAGAGCCATTTATCAGAGGCTTGTGAATGAAATGTTTGGAAAACAAATAGGGAAAACAATGAAAGTTTACATAGATGATACGCTGGTTAATTCTTTAAACGCAGGTGATCATCTTAAGCACCTCTAAGAAACCTTTGACATCCTAAGGAATCACAAAATGAAGCTTAAACCCAAAAAATGTGTATCCAGAGTCAGCTCCGATAAATTCTTGGAATTCCTGGTGTCACAAAGGGGGATCGAAGTCAATCCTGATAAAATTAAAGTCAACAAGGACCTTCTCGACCAGCTAACAAATGTGAAAAAGGTTTAGAGATTAACGTGAAGACTGATTGCTTTAAGCATATTCATTCCCGGTCTTTAGAAAAGTGTCATCACTTTTAATAAAGAAGAATAACTTTGAATAGAGTCTTGAATGCTAGCAGGCTTTGAAAATTTGAAAAGGTATTTATCGAGCCTTTCGTTACTATATAAGCCGGAGGAAGGAGAATAATTGCTGATTTACTTAGCGGTCTCAGAGATAGCGATAAGTGCCGTTTTGGCCCGTAAAGATGAATGTATGCAGTCTCCTATCTATTATATTAGAAAAATTTTAACGGGAGCGGAAACCCGCTACCCATACCTCAAAAAATTAGCCTTAGCTTTTCTAGTTGTCGCTCGAAAGCTTAGGCCTTATTTTCAGTGCCACCCGATAGCTGTGGTGACAACCTTCCCCCTATGGAATATCCTTCAACAACCTGAACTTTCAGGCCAAATGGACAAATGGGCAGTTGAAATGAGTGAATTTTACATAGAGTATAAACCCAAGACTGTGATCTAGTCACAAGTGTTGGCCGACTTTGTGGCCGATTTCAGTCCCATATCGTTGCCTTTGGCCACCAAAAAAATAGTGATGGTGTCAGAAATGGCATCGGGAGTCTAGACCTTGTTTACATATGGGGCTTCCATTATGAAATAGTCCGAGCTTGAGGTAGTACTAATTACGCCCTCAGGAGAAACCCTTATGTAGGCCATAAGAACTATTCCCTTGACTAACAATAAGGTCGAGTATGAGGCTTTGATTGCAGGACTTGAAGACTCTAAGATCATTGAAATCAAATGCAATTCCCAACTGGTAGTAAATCAGGTATACGAGATCTTCGGCACCAAAGAGGAATGCATGCAACAATATATAGTGAAATTCCAGACTCTTCTCGCACGATTCAGGCAATGGTTAATCACCCATATCCTGAGGGAAGAAAACATCGAAGCAGACGTACTGGCCAGCCTAGTCTAGTCCTAAAAAATGAAGGGATCTGACTCTGGTGCGATCGTAAACTCATGCATTCGGTATTGGATGTGGACGGTTATTATGAAGTAAATACGACCAATTTGGTCTGGGACTAGAAAAATGAGATCATTGACTATCTTGAGCATAGTAAACTACCCGAAGATCCCATAACATCCCAGGCACTCCGTACTAAAGCGGCTCGTTACTGCTTTATGGGAGGCCAGTTGTATAAAAAGACTTTCCAAGGCCCGTTGGCCTGATGTTTAGGAGCCTTCGAGGCTAATTACATCATTAGAGAAGTTCACAAAGGAATCTGTGAAAATTACTCGGGCGTAGAATTATTAGTATTAAAGCTAATTAGGGAAGGATATTAATGCCTCGAATGGAACAAGATGAAAAAGCATTTATTTAGAAATGCGATAAGTCAATGCCATGCGTCGTTGGTGCATCAACTAGTGGAGCAATTACATTCAGTATTGTCTCCTTCGACATTCATTAAATTGGGAATGGACATAGTCAGTCCGCTGCCCCCGGCTCCTAGTAAGGTAAGATTTATTTTGATTTTAACTGACTACTTCTTTAAGTGGATTGAAGCATGTCCTTACCAAAAAATTTGCGAGCGCAGAGCGATCGATTTCCTATGGGATAACATAATTTGCAGGTTCGTGATACCAAAGGAAATAGTCAACGACAACGGGCCACAATTTATAGGCACAAATGTCACAAAATTCTTTGAATACTTGAAAATCAAAAGAAAGGTGACCCATTGTCACCTTTCTTGTTTGTGATTGCCATGGAATACCTTAGCAGATCATTAAAGACTTTTGCAGGAAATCCAGATTTCAACTATTATCCTAGAGGTGATAAACTGGACATAATACAATTAGGGTTTGCAGATGATTTGTTGTTGTTTTGTAGAGGGGATGTGGTATCTACTCAACTGCTATATAAAAAATTCCAGCAATTCTCTATGGCTTTTCGATTAATTGCAAATCAAGGGAAGAGTATTGTGTATTTTGGAGGAGTACCAGAACAGATTCAAGATCAAATTATAAAGGAGCTAGGTTTCTCTGTGGGAACTCTACCTTTTAGATACTTGGGAGCCGTTGAGTTAAAAAAGGCTAACTATTGGACAATGCCAGCCACTTCTGAAAAGGATGGTGGGGAGAGTTACTTCATGGACAACAAAGATACTATCTTATGCAGGGAGATTGCAGTTGATTAGAAGTGTGCTCATAGCTATTTAGCAATTCTGGTCGCAAATTTTCATATTACCAAAGAAGGTGATTCAAAAGATTAAATAGATATGCAGAAGGTTCTTATGGAATGGGAATAATGAATGCTCAAAGAAGGCTTTAATAACATGGGATAAAATTTACTTACCAAAATCAACAGAGGGTCTCAACATAGTTGATATATACACATGGAATAAGGCTGCTATTCTTAAACATTTCTTGAACTTATGCAAGAAGAAAGATAGGTTGTGGGTTCAATGGGTACATAGTTACTATATAAAAGAGGCTCAAGTTTGTGAAAGCTATGCTCCACAAGCATCATGGCTAATACAGAAAATCTTAAAAGCTAAGTAGTATTTGGAGGAAGCAGGGGTAACTATAAATGAGTTCCTAAACGGTGAGAAATATGCTATCAAGACAGTGTATAACAAGATGAGAGACAAACATCCTAAAGTGCAATGGAGGAAACTGATCTGTAATAACCAGGCCTGTCCAAATAGCTATTCATATTGTATCTTGCACTACAAGATAGACTTTACACTAAGATGAGATTGAACAAATGGAACATGGGGTATGACACAACACGTGCACTATGTGACAGCGAGGAAGAAGAAATTTAGCATCTGCTCTTTAAATGTTCAGCCACTTCTCAAATATGGCAACAAATACTTGACTGGCAGGGAATTCAGAGACAAGCTATGAGATGGAAGGAAGAAGTTGAATAGGCTCAACAAAATGCATCTGGTAACAGTGGCCGAGCAGAAATATATCGCATGGCCCTAGCAGGTAGTGTATACTATGTGTGGTTAGATAAAAATAGCAAAATTTTCCAATAGGAAACAAGGCCAACATCAGTTATAGTGAGGCAGGTTATTCAAGACATACATTGCAAAGGGAGAATGAGAAGAAATTGGCGCAAGTGTTGAAGCAGCTAGATTAATACCCTAGCTAGAGGGATTAGAGGATACAACATAATGTATAGCTTTCATTTTTGTATGCTTAGAAGAAGATGAAGTATACTGAAGTTTGGGCTGATGTCTGACTCCAGAGGTTGTGAAACAAACTGTAAATATTTTCCTGCTAATGAAAAACTCATAATTACCAAAAAAAAAATTATATCTTCTCCATACCACCCTAGTGCAAATGGCTAAGTGGAATCGACAAACAAAGTGACTATTCAATATCTCAAAAAGAGATTGGAAACAACCAAAGCAAATGGCCCAAAGAGTTAACCGGAGTACTATAGGCATATCAAATTACGGACAAGTCAAGCATGGGAGAAATACCTTTCTATCTCGTATACGGAGCATAGGTCCTGATCCTGGTAGAAGTGAGAGAACCTACCATGGGATATTTTCGGGCGAACGAAAAAGTAAACGACGAAGCGTTGTTGGTTGTATTGTAGTTGCTCAACAAATGCAGAGACTTGGCACATATAAGGTTAGACGGCGTGACACCCGATCTAACCATCATAGCCGTGGAGGCATGCCACTCGATCTACACATAATATCGTTGCAGCATGAAACCCGATCCAAACATGACATTATTGCAGCTTGCAACCTGATCCAAACATCATACCCGTGGAAGCGTCATGTTAGCTTCAAGGTTTCACGAATTAATTTTGATGATAACAAACTAACATAATTATTAATCAAAGAACATTCACTTTTGGTAATTTTATTTTTTGTACAGGTACTTGGTGGAGATCATGGTAATCTTTATTTACTATGAAGTTGAAGAAGAAAATATTTACTATGGATACTATTGAAGATATATTAGGATGATTTGCTTATTATATGGAAAGAAGAATCTTCTAGATATCAAGGGCAAGGATTTACAAAATCCAGAAAGGAAAATATTCCATGATTACCTTCAAGATTCAAACATTTGAATTGAATTTCAAACGTGAAATGGCTTACTGCACTTCTAGTAGAAATCTCTACTGAAGGAAAGATTTTTCCAATATCATGGAAGGAAGCTTGCTAGAATCATGGAGAAGTTCTATTATTCTGTGGAAGAAAAATACTACATGAAAAAGATACTACAAGACCAAGAAAGAATATATTTTTTATGGAAAAAAAATATTATGAATGTAGTACAATCTATACTATGGAAAGAGATTATTTTTCAAGATCAAGAAAGGAATCTTTTCAATATAATAGGAGAAGAATATATTTTTATTTTGGAAGATTATCTTCCAAGATCAAGAAAGGAATATTTCCAATAGGAGTTCAAAGATGCTACTATTATTTATGGAAAAATATTTTTACTACATTTTCCCTTAGTATGGAAAGAAAATAATGTATGAAAATAAGTTTGAGTTCCATATAAAGTATGACTATTGCTCTTATAAAAATTCATCAAGACTATGGAAGGTTGAAGAAGATGCACGTGTAAATGGAGTTATGAAATGCAAAGTTCTGTAAAGAAGATCAACCAAGATATTGCTTGCAAATAAAGAGAAAATATTCTACTACCATAAAAGAAAAAGAATCATCTACACAAGGATTGTCATGCTGGTACTTAATGAAGAATTTACATATTCAAGAAAGGAAAATGGAGACAATTAGGATCTATCCAAGTACATGAAGTCAAATAAGGAAAGGAAATCAGTATTGCAAAGATGCCCATATCCATCTTCAAAGGAGTTCCAAGTCAATATACTAATCATACAAGTGTTGGAGCTACAAATTATGGAAACAAATAAATGAGCAACTGTCAAATACCCTTGGGTTATGCAATAGCCATAACAAGTTAAGAAGGATATAAATATACAAGCTCGATTAAGGAAGAAAGTACGCATCCTTCTATACAATTGTCTATCCAACTACAAGTTCTTTATTCTACTCTTAACAAGCATTGTAATTCACTTTAGTAGATTTACTGTGTACCCAAAAGAGAGAAGAGAGATAGAAAAATATTGGAAAGGCAGTGTGTTCTAAAGGTTGTATCATTGTTCGTTTCTTTGGTGAGTGAGTGAAAACCAACCCTTTCAGCATTAGTGGTGATCGCTGAATGTCACACCTCCTTTTTACACACCTACCCCAAAGGATAATGTATAAGGGAATTTTTCCATTTAAAGTGACATTATTCGAAATGAGATTATTTATTCATTTTTAGAGTCGCCACTTGGGATATGATTGGCTTTTGGTGTCCCAAGTCACCGGTTTAACTTGAATCCCAAATCGAGGAAAATTTTGACTTCCCAGTTGGAGTCTGCGAACCAAAAATTCTGAATAAGGAATTCTGTTAACCCGAGGGATGGTGTTAGGCACTCCCGGATCCCGTGGTTCTAGCACGGTCGCTTAAATTATTATAAATGGCTAAAATCTGATTTTTATGCATGTCATCCTATAGTGCAATTTTAGAATTATTTAACCGCTTTTAGTTAGAAGTTTTTAGGAAAGTGAACGTCATTTAAAAACATATTTTTGGATCACGTCACATGAAATGCACCCGGATCTTCGACATATTCTTATCCAACGTTTTGGAATTTGGATTTCGGTTGTATGAAATGCACACCCGTATTTAAGAAGGTAGTATTATTAAGAGCGCGCCTAAAGCGACTAACGAGTTATTATCTTTGCGGAGGGCCGTGAAATTCGCTAAACGGCACGCCCCGAATTCTAAGTATTTTTAATAGGAGCATTTAAAGAGGTCCCCACAAGTTATGCATTCTTGTTTGGCGAGGCTCATCTCATTTATTATTTAAATACCAACCTAAAGCAAACTAAGATTTTCTTTTTCTTTTGTCTCTAAAAGGGCCTAATTAATTTGCATTTATAAATTCGGGTCTCGAGTTCAAGTCCGAATTCAAACAAAAGGGAGGACCTTCTTAATTTGAACCCGCTACCTAACTCGAAAACCTAAATTTATATTGCAAATTAATCCCCATATTCCTAATATAATTTTAAAGGATTTTTGACTTCTAGCATTTGAATTTTTAAAACTTGGCCTAATGTAATGCCAAGGATGCATAACTCAACCCTTAATCCTAGGCCTTGAAATTTTGGCATGAGCATGTGACCTACCAGTCTTATGAGAAGTTGTCTGCGTTTGGCCTCTGGGAGTTGGCCCAGAGGTTTAATTGTATCTGTAATTATATTTCTCCAGGACCAAGCCTGTTCGATGGTGGAGAGAGGTGGGCTCATAGTGAGCCCAAATGTAATGCCAATTGTATGACTAAGTTCACAAAAACACGCTAATTTTTTATTGTAACTATCCAATTCTGGTTTGTTTTATTATTAATATTTGTAATTCTACATGTGGAGAGCTAAAAATGAAACAACAATTTAAACATCTCCTAAATCATCAATTAACATAAAGTTGGATATAAATGCTGAAATCAATGAGATAGAAAGGAAAGGATCAGCAACAGTCAAACGAGCAAGCAACAGCCCAGAAATGACTTCCAAAAGCCCAGGAAACAATATCAAAACCAGTCTATGGAAGCACAACACCAAAAATCAACCAAACAAACTTGAATGACCCAAATCTACTTGAAATTTAGCCCAGGAACACTAAGATGATTTCAACAATCAAATATTGAGCTAGAAGATGTAAATCAACAATTAAAAATCGAAAGTAAACTAAGGTTTTCAATGGAACAGTATTTTTTGAAAGTTTTTTGTTGTTTTTGGTTTTTTTCTGAAGAGTTTAAGATCTGGGATGAAGTTTTTGGAATTCTAGAAGTTCAGATTTTTCTGTTTTTGAATTTGAAATTCAAATTTCTAAGGTTAAACTTGCTGAAAATTGCTTTAGGACGAAAATTTGGAGGCTGGAGGGTTTTGGAATTTTTCAGATATGTAAACACTTGCAAATGAAGGCACTAGGCATGCCTTTTATAGGCAAAAAAGGGGCAAGAAGGTTCTAGATATCTCTCACACCTTTTCCCCCTCTTTTATTTCAGATTTTATTCAATAATCCCTAATGTTCTGACTTGTTGCTCAAGTTACACCAATAACTTTTCTAAAAGTCTATTTTGAACCCTATCTAGAACCTTCTAGGGAGTTCCATTCCTTATTATTACAATATCCCCTCATCTAAAAGTCTATATTACCCCTGAATTTAATTTGAAATTACCAACTGATGTTCACTAAACCCCCAACCCCGTTAATTAGATCACGATTAATGAATTACAAACTAAAGACTAATCAGTTATAACTATACAAAGCTCACGATTTGAATTCACCAATCTAGCTAATCAAAAATGACTTTCAACCTCTGATTAATATTATTCCTAAAGCTAAAAACATCGTTAAACTAATGAAATAGTACACTAACAATTAAAGCAAACAATTCTAATTGAACTTCAATCTAAAACATAGCAAAGAAAAACTAACACTACGTATACACAATCAAAACCCTAATTCAAACAACATACATATGAGAAATTCTGAGTAGAAAGAAAAGAAAAAAGAAATAAGAGAGTAAAAATAACAATCAGGAAGAGAACGAAAAGAAGATGAAAAGACGAGATACCTCGACATTTGACTTGGACTCGAATACTGGCAAGATTCCTTGGATGATTCGGATTAAAACCGTTTGTAATCATGTGTTTTCGCAAGAAAGCACACAATTAAAGGCGATTATATCCCAAAATCACATATACCCAAACATCAACAACTTAGGGTTCTAGACAGCTTTTCGATCTGAAATTCGAGAAGCTTGGTCAATATTTGAAGGATTCTAGGTAGGGATTCGGGTAGAGGGAGGTCAGAAGAATATAGGGTGTAAATTTGGTTGGATTTGGGTGATTTAATGTTTTGGTCCGGATTTTCGATCTAAAACTCGAAAAGATTGGTGATGAATTGAAGGAGGTGGTTTTGGGGGTTGAAAAGAGGAGGACAAGACGAATCGATGGTGTATTTTTGGAGTCGTTTGGAGCTTCGCCACCGGCGGAGGCGATTTCCGACCGGCGGCGGACGGTAGAAGGCGGCGGAGACACGGTAGGCGGCAGAGGGAGATGGGGGTACGAGGAAGATGGATGGTTTGTCTCTAAAATTGTAAAGAGTTTATTATATTTTTATGTAATTTTCTTGGACGGATCTGGACCGTTTGATCATGGGAAACGGACGGACAGGATTGATTAGCTATAAACGACGCCGTTTTGGGCGTCTCTGGACCGGAATGGGTTAGGGTTTTGGGCTGGACATGCGGGTTTTGGGGTGTAATTGGGTCTGGGCTAGCCCAAAAATAGGGTATTTACTAAGACTAGGCTTTTTATTTTATCTTATTTTATTTATTATTTATTATTATTATTATATTTATTTTTCTTTTAATTTTTATAAAAAATAACAAAGATCTGATTTGACTAATTAATTTTCTAAAATTAACCACATCCCAATTTAAAGGAAAACTAAGTAAAAATGCAAAGTAACTATTTTTATTATTTTCTTTTCATTTTTTTATATTAATTGACCAATAAAATAAAATTTAAAATTGAGTCCTAAATGCAAAGATACTATATTTTTGTATTTTTTATGAATTATACCAACTAAAAATGCACACAAGATGCAAACAAACACAAAATCATGCAATTAGTTCCTAAAATTCAAATAATAAAAGGAAAATCCTAGCGCAGCAAAAATCACGTGCTCACAGCTGCCCCTCTTTGCTCGAAGACACGAAGGGTTTTCGGGCAAAGTTAAATGAGCACCATGAAGGATTTTTTCCTGCTCAGCACTCGATGAGAACCATTTTGAAAACCGTCTGACCGAACCCTGCTTCAATGGTTGCCTACAAATCCTTGGCTATAAAGGAATCAGGTCAGTGTAGTTCTGGAAGGTTTGGTAGCTGGGACTACCAGGAGCTGTGATTTCACTGCTGTTGCTGGTGCTACTGCTTGCTGACCTCCTTATTACACCAAAAGAAAAATCAAAGCTAAGCTAGCTATGCCTATCAACTATAAGTTACAATATTCCTCTCTATAATTCTCTTAAAACTTAATCTTGAGTCTTAGCTGATTTTGCTATGGAATTCGATCTGAATCTTGATGCTCGCAAGCTGTAGGTGTTTACTTCTTTCCACAGCATTGGGTCAAAACAGGATCGGCGAAGCTTGTGACTTCTATCAGATTTCGAGCAATCCGCATCCTTGTTTACTTCACATTTGAGTCCATTTATTTTTGTTCTTTTCTTCCTTCCTTTATTCCGGATTGAGACTCACTCCATTGGTCATCTCGCACCCTATGTCTTGAGATCAACCTGCCTAAGATACCAAAACAAACAAATGAACGAAATTTTCTGCCCCAGTTTTCACTAGAAAAATTTCGTGAGTTAGTTGTGACACATATCTAAGCAGTCAACTCAGGATTGTGTATCCTTGTGAATGAATCCAAGTTATGCTGGGACGTGACCGGGTTATGCCGGAAAAGAAAAGGGGTCCTTGATTTATGCCAGGATGAAAAGAAAAAGGCTCCTTAGGTTATGCCAGGGAGATCCTCGGGTTATGCCGGGATTTGGAAAGGAAAAGCTCCTTGGGCTATGCCAGGGAGATCCTCGGTTTATGCTAAGATTTGGGAAAGAAAAGCTCCTTGGGTTATGCTAGGGGGATCCTCGGGTTATGCCGGGATTTGAAAAGAATAGGCTCCTTGGGTTATGCTAGGGGGATCCTCGGGTTATGCCCGTATTTGGAAAAAAAAAAGCTCCTTGGGTTATGCCAGGGAGATCCTCGGGTTATGCCGGGATTCGGAAAGAAAAAAAACCCCTGGGTTATGCTAGGGGGATCCTCGGGTTATGCCGAGATTTGGAAAAAAAGCTCCTTGGGTTATGCCGAAATTTGGAAAGAAAAAACCCCTTGGTTTATGTGAGGAGGATCCTCGGGTTATGCCCGGATTTGGAAAGAAAAGGCTCCTTGGGTTATGCCAGGGAGATCCTCGGGTTTTTGCCGGGATTTGGAAAGAAAAAACCCCTTGGGTTATGCCAGGGGGATCCACGGGTTATGCCAGGATGGAAAGAAAAAAGCTCCCTGGGTTATGCCAGGGAGATCCTCGGGTTATGCCGGGATTTGAAAAGAAAAAGCCCCTTGGGTTATGCCTGGGGGATCCACGGGTTATGCCGGGATGGAAAGAAAAAAGCTCCCCAGGTTATGCCAGAGAGATCCTCGGGTTATGCCGGGATTTGAAAAGAAAAAGCCCCTTAGGTTATGCCAGGGGGATCCACAGGTTATGCCGGGATGGAAAGAAAAATGCTCCCTGGGTTATGCCAGGGAGATCCTCGGGTTATGCCGGGATATTTAAGGAATGGGATCCTATGCTACCATGATTTGTTTTTTTTTCTTTTGGGATTTTCATTTTCATTTCTTTTCTTCTTTTTCCTTCTTTTCTTCTTCTTTTTATGTTTTCCTTTTATTTAGCAAAACGCATGAAAGAATTTGGGGATAAACTTCTTTTTTGGTCGATTCCCTGTTGCAAAGCTGTTTCAGTGCTTGCGCATTTCATTTCCTTTTGGATTGCACCTGCTTCTTGCACGACTGCTTTGAATTAGGCCTGTTTTCAACAAAAAAAAATTTGTTAGTTTGAAACGGTGGTTGGTTTTGTGGCCTTGATCATCCCAATTGCTTGATCCCGGCCCTATTTTCGTTGAGAACTCTCATGCTTGTTGGCCTTGAGGGTGAATCTCTTTTCAAACCGGCTGGGTTCAGCCTTAGGACTTCATGATGACTCGCCCGTATGGGCTTTAGCCTTTTCACTTTATTCTGCTCTTAGGATCTTTGCCTTTGACTTTCTTTCTTTTCCAATGTCTTTGCTTCGAAAACATCAACCACCGCGGTCAATCGGGATTGGACTGACACACCCGCTGAGGCTGGGTATTTTCTCCGGCTTTTGCCAGCGGAGCCTTATAGAACTAATCCTGCCACCTTTTCTTTGCAGTAACTCCGAAATTAGAGTTAAAGCAAAAGGGATTCAAAGAAGAAATATACAAAAGGCAAACAGATGAGTTTAAAGAGAAGCGTCCCTTTCGGGGGAAAAGAAGGACTTATCTGGGGTGTACATGCTGGCTTCAAATGAACATGACATGCTTCTTGGATTAGATGCCCGACCCACACAAACTTTCCAGCTTCTCTTGAACCCATTGATCCGCATATCAAAACCAGGGAACCTCGCCAGGACTCTTTTAGTGGTAAGATACCTTCTTTTCGGCTAACAACTCCTTTTGTGGGTTTTCACCAATCAACCTCTCTCATTTCTCTTCTCACCGTCGCCCGATAGTGCTCTTTGCGAGTTTTCACTAAGCGGACTCTCTCATTTTCAGTTTCTCTACTCGTCATCGCCTTATGGTGCCCGAAGGTTTTCACCGATAAGACTCTCTCTTTTTATTTCTCTCAATTTCAATTGCATCGGATCCCAACAATGACGTTTTCATTTCCTTGCCTTTGCCAATTAATCGGAAGGACTTGAACAAGGTCTTTGGGTAAAAAGGATTTTGGGCGGAACTACAACTTTGGAACTGTTTCGGCGGATTCACAGCCGAACCATCATATCATCTGCCCCACTTTCAATTTTTGGGGAAATTGGGTTTTTTGTTTTGCTGTGACTGAACCTCAGGGAGAGGTTGCCTACGTATCCCTTCGGAATCAAGTCAGACGTAGTTCAAGCAAATAATTTTGTTTTGTTTTTGTTTTTGTTTTTCTTTTCTTTTCTTTTTTTCTTTTTTCTTTTTTTTCTTTTCCTTTTTCTTTTCTTTTCTTTTGTAACTTTCGGATTCTAAAGAGGGTAGCCAAAGAAGTGTAACCGGCTCAAAGGGTTTATGTATGGACCCTTCCAATTGGGAGAAAACTTTCCTTTTGCTTCCTGGTAATAAGGGAGAATGCGTCCGAGAACGAGCTGTCCCACTTCAAAATTTCTGGGACGCACTTTCTTGTTATAGGCAGGGGCCATTCTTTGTTGGTACAACTGCCCGTGACAAACCGTGGCCATCCATTTTTCACAATTAATGACAACTGCTCCAATCGGATTTTAACCCACTCACTATCCTCAATTTTCGCTTCAACAATTATGCGGAGCGAAAGGATTTCTACTTCTACAGGTATGACAGTTTCTGTTCCGTAAACCAACAAGTACGGGGTTGCCCCGATTGATGTACGCACTGTGGTACGATACCCGATTAATGCAAAAGGCAGCTTTTCATGCCATTGCCTGGAGCTTTGAATCATCTTTCTCAAAATCTTCTTGATGTTCTTATTTGCTGCTTCAATGGCACCATTAGCTTTTGGCCGATAAGGAGTAGAGTTTCTATGCATTGTCTTGAATTGTTCACATACCTCTCCATCAGACGACTGTTCAAGTTTGCAGCATTGTTGTTAATGATAGTTGCAGGAATACCAAAGCGGCAAATGAGATTGGAGTGCACAAAGTCTACCACAGCTTTCTTGGGTGACTGACTTGAGAGTGATGGCCTCAACCCATTTTGTGAAGTAATCGATTGCAACCAATATGAATCTATGCCCATTCGAAGCTTTCGGCTCGATTGACCCAATGACATCCATACTCCTAGCAACAAACGGCCAAGGTGCTGACATCAGATGAAGCTCTGTTGGAGGTGCATGAATCAAATCACCGTGCACCTGGCATTGATGACATTTCCGAACAAAGCTGAAGCAGTCCTTTTCCATGGTTATCTAGTAATACCCCGCTCGCATAATTTTCTTTGCCAACACATAACCATTCATATGAGGTCCGCATACTCCCGCGTGTACTTCATGCATAATTCTTCCAGCTTCCTCGGCATCAACACATCTTAGCAAATTGAGGTCCGGGGTCCTTTTGTACAAGATATCACCGCTTAAGAAGAAACCACTCGCATGCCGTATAATGGTTCTCTTTTGATCTTCAGTGGCTTGCTCGGGATATTATTGTGTTTTCAGAAATCTTTTGATATCATGATACCAGGGCTGAATGTTGGGTTCCACCTTGACGGCATTACAATACACGTGCTTTTCTTTGATTTGAATCTCTAGAGGGTCAATATGGGAATTGCCTGGGTAGGGAAGCATTGAAGCTACAGTGGCGAGTGCATCAGCTAGTTCATTGTGACACTGAGAGATGTACCTGAACTCTATCGACTTGAAGCGTTTAGTGAGATCTTCCACATGTTGTCGATAGGGAATGAGCTTAACATCTCGAGTCTCCCACTCTCCCTGGGCTTGCCAGATAATCAGGTCAGAATCCCCCATGA
The DNA here is from genome assembly GCA_026770625.1 of Nicotiana glauca. NCBI lineage: Eukaryota > Viridiplantae > Streptophyta > Magnoliopsida > Solanales > Solanaceae > Nicotiana > Nicotiana glauca. The sequence goes on from MU709845.1 coordinate 81,388, forward strand.
TCAATAAATCTTCAACATCTTGATCGATAGCCATATTAATGCCCATGATGCAGGCTTCGTACTCAGCTGTATTGTTTGTGCAGAAGAATCGGATCCTAGCTGTAGCTGGGTAGTATTGACCAGTGGGCGAGGTCAGAATTGCCCCAATTCCTACACCTCTAGCATTTACTACTCTGTCAAAGAACATCTTCCAGGCACGGGTGTCCTCAGAGATTACTTCTATTGAATTTATCTCTTCATCTGGGAAATACGTGCTTAATGGTTGGTATTCCTCGTCAACTAGATTTTCCGCCAAATGATCTGCCAATGCTTGGGCTTTCATGGCCATGCGAGTGACGTAAACTATGTCAAATTCAGTGAGCAAGATTTGCCATTTTACCAATCTCCAGTGGGCATCGATTTCTGGAATATGTACTTCAAAGGATCCAACCTGGCTATGAGATAGGTAGTATGGGCTTGAAGATAATGTCTCAATTTTTGAGCAACCCACGTCAAGGCACAACACGTTCTCTCCAACAAAGTATATTTGGCCTCGTAGCTGGTGAACTTCTTACTCAGATAGTAAATCGGCTGCACTTTCTTGCTGGTTACATCATGTTGCCCGAGGACACAGCCAAAAGAATTTTCCAAAACCGTCATATACAAGAAAAGAGGTCGCCCGGGCTCCGGTGGGACCAACACTGGAGGATTTGACAGATATTCCTTGATCTTGTCGAAGGCCTCTTGACATTCAGATGTCCATTTGATAGCTGCATCTTTCTTCAATAGTTTGAATATGGGCTCACATGTAGTAGTCAGCTGAGCAATGAACCGACTGATATAGTTTAACCTGCCCAATAAACTCATCACGTCTTTCTTAGTTTTCGGAGGAGGTAGATCTAGAATAGCCTTTATCTTTGTTGGATCTAACTCGATACCTCTCCTGCTGACTATGAAATCCAGGAGCTTGCCTGATAGAACTCCGAAGGCACATTTGGCCGGATTCAGCTTCAAATCATACTTGCGCAGCCGTTCGAAGAACTTTCTCAAATCTCGAACATGGTCACTCTAAGTTCGGGACTTGATGATTACGTTATCCACATACACCTCTATCTCTTGATGCATTATATCATGGAAAATGGCAGTCATGACTCTCATATAAGTTGCTCCAGCATTCTTCAGCCTAAATGGCATGACCTGATAATAGTATGTACCCCAGGGTATGGTGAAAGCTATCTTTTCGGCATCTTCTTCATCCATCAACACCTGATGATATCCTGCGTAACAATCCACGAAGGACTGTATCTCATGTTTGGCGCAGTTATCAACAATGATATGGATATTAGGCAAAGGGAAATTATCTTTAGGGCTTGACCTATTCAAATCTCGGTAGTCCACACATACCCGGGTTTTCCCGTTCTTCTTTGGCACAGGAACCACATTGGCTAGACATGTAGTATATCGGACCACTCGGATTACCCCCGCCTTCAGTTGTTTTGTGATTTCTTCTTTGATATTATCACTGATATCAGTTTTAAACTTTCTTTGCTTTTGCTGCACTGGAGGACAATCAGGATAGATTGGTAATTTATGCACCACTAGATCCACACTCAGTCTTGGCATGTCGTCATACGACCAAGCAAACACATCTTTAAACTCAAACAGGAGTTAGATTATTGCATCTCGAGTTTTCTCATCTGTGTGAATGCTTATTTTGGTTTCCCTTATTTCTTCGGCAGTTCCCAAATTAACCGGTTCAGTGTCATTCAGATTTGGCTTAGGTTTGTTCTCAAATTATTCCAATTCTTGGTTTATTTCCCTAAAAGCCTCTTCTTCACCATATTCCGGTTCTTGATTCATTATTTCACAGTTAGATTGCGTGTTTGAGTCTGGGCATAAAGTCCGCAAGCATGTCATGTTATTTAAAGCCGCATTATTATGAAGGAAAAGAAAAAATGAAAAGGGAAAAATAACAAAAATCAGAAAGAATAAAGAGAAAAATGGACGATGAAATATTGATTTCATTTCTTGGAATTTGGAAAGATAACAGGGTTTACATTCAGGAATATAAACGACAAGAATCTAAAAGAAACATTCGAGTTACACCCTGGAATAACTCGAGATGCAGAAAAGGTGACAGAGCTAGTCTACCGGGACTCCCGCCTGATCGGGAATGGCGTAGCCTTCCAGTTTTGGAGTTTAGAATCTGGTCCCATGTAGAGCACCTCAGCGGTGCTAGTCCCTTACCCTGGCTGAAACATGTTAGTTTCATAAAGCATTTGCCTCATAGCTCCACATATATCTTCAATTTCTTCAGCCGTGAACACCTCATCGTCTTCTTCTTTTCCATACTTAGGCTTGACAAAAGTATCATAGAGATGTGGCAATGGTTGTGGCAGAACCCATCCTTCCTTCTTTCTTTCCTTGGCCCATTTCTCATCATCTGGGGTAGGATGGAAGCCTATCCCGAAGAATTTTTCTGCTGTGGGTAGAGTTACCGGCTCGGATATTCCTTGCAAAGCTTTTCCCAACCCTTTTCCTGGTTTGAAACCGTGTCTAATCATTTCTTTGGCCACCATGATTGAAGCATTAGATATGAAATGCTAGGGGCACGGATTTCCCTCCTCGTACTGGTCAGCCACCACAATTTCAAAAGCTTGATAAACGATATGCTCACTTCCTTCCCTCGCCTCCAAGCATGGGATATATGGGTCACGATAAATGGACTGCTCATCTTCTCCGTGGACCACGATCTCCTGTTCTACATGCTTAAATTTCACCATCTGGTGGAGGGTGGAGGGCACAACTCCTGCAGCATGGATCCAAGGCTTTCCCAGAAGAAAATTGTAACATGTATCCATGTCCAACACCTGGAAGGTTACCTTGAAATCCACTGGGCCTATGGTCAATATCAAATCAATTTCACCGATGGTATCCCTTTTAATGCCATCAAAAGCTCTCACACAAACATTATTAGGACGAATCTTTCCTGTCCCGATTTCCATTCTTTGCAACATGGAGAGTAGGCAGATGTCAACCCCTAAGCCTCCATCCACCATGACTCGCTTGACGTAGTAACCCTCACATTTGACAGTCAGGTGCAAGGCTTTGTTGTGGGCCGCTGCCTCTGGAGGCAAATCATTTTTACTGAAAGAGAGTTGACTGACGGTGAAGAATCTTTCTGCCATTGTTTCAAGTTGTTCAATTGAAGTTTCAATTGGCACATATGCCTCGTTCAGAGTTTTCATTAGGATCCTCTGTTGTAGAAGCATTTTCATGTTGAGTTGTGTAAGAGTGATCTGGTAGTGTATGAGCTTGAGAGTGATATAGTGATGGTGTATGAGATTGAACTTGTCTGTTAATGTTTGTTATGTCAATTACTAGCATGAATAGCACATCCTCCTCATTTTCAATCTACACGGATCTAAAAGGAAAAAAAACTCTCTTCGAAGCTTACATCCCTACTAGCAAAGAAAGTCTTTGTATCTATATCAAACAACCTATATCTCTTTTGAGTTTCAGAGTACTCCATTAACACTGTCCTTCTTGCCCTTGGGGCTAACTTTTCACCCCTGGGTAGGTTGCTTACATAGCACAAACAACCAAACGCCCTTAGATGATCCAATCTAGATTCCTTTCCATAAAGTAGCTCATAGGATGTCTTTCCATCCAATAGAGCAGTGGGTAACTTGTTGATCAAATGGACTGCAGTCTTTACACACTCTCCCCAAAATTTAACTAGAATAGAATTGTGAATCTTAAGAGCTATTGCCACCTCTAAGATACGTCTATGTTTTCTTTCGATTATTCGATTATGTTGTGGTGTATAAGTGCAACTACTGTGACTAACTATACCAAGAGAAGAGAACAACCTATTACATTATGAATTAAAAAATTAAGTGTCATTGCTTGATCTTGGCACCTTCGAAGAAACATCAAACTGATTCCTTACCATTGCTAAGAAGTCTTTAAGTACAATTGAGACCTCACACTTGGATTGAATTAGAAAGACCCAAGTATATCTACTATAATCATCAACCACAATTACAAAGTACTGTTTTCTTTCAAATGTAGCCTTTCTATAGGATCCTCACACATCAACATGAATTAATCGAAAAATACTACTAGATTTACTCTTACTAACAGGAAAACTTAACCTGATTTGCTTTGTCATTGGGCACACCAAGCAAGTTTTCTGTACTACATTATTGACTTTATTATTTAAGCTAGGTCTATGTTGCATTGCAACTGCTTATGGATATCCCAGCCTTAGGTGCCATAGTTCTGCTTTATTTCCATCTCTACCAATCTCTATTACCTTGTCATTATTAAGTCCCTAAAACACATATAAGTTAGGAAAAAAGTGACTGAATACTGTAGCTCATTGGTTAACTTTGACACTGAAAGTAGATTAAATTTGAAGTTTGGGACATCTAATACATTTGTGATTTTTTGACTCCCTAAGATTACTGTATTTCATATACTTGCTATGGATAATTTACTTCCTGTTGGAACTTGTACTCTACTGTCATATTGTTTTTCTAAGTTACTTATTTTTTCTAATAATTTCTTGCATGGTGTCATATGATATGATGCTCCATAATTAATTATCCACCCATAGGCGTAGGTGCAAGATAATAATGTAACAGTACTTGCCACCATATTTGAGGTACAGTCACTTGGTGGTGGCTTGTTCATCATGCCCATCAACTGTGATTACTCTTCTGCAGTGAATAGATGTCCTTGTAGTTGATTTTCAGTTGTTGCATTATTGACATATAGTTTGGAGCCTCCACTAGACTATGCTCTACCACCCAATTGCCCTGTGTTTCCACTAAATTGAGTTTTTTTCTTACTTTTGAAATTTGGAGGATATCCTATAACTTTATAGCGGTTTTCTTTCAAGTGAACCTTGTAACACAATGCTTACATATTAACCTGTGCCCTTTGGTTTTAATCCTTGTGCCTTTCTTGCTAACATGGTGAGTGGATCCATGTGAGTGTCCACCACACCAAGTGTCCTTTGGTTTTTTGGCTGAGTGGAAACTGCATAGGCTTCATAAACAGTAACTAGTGATTTCTTTGCAAGTATGTTACTCCTTACATTCCCATAGCTTTCATTTAAGCCTATAAGAAACTGCAACACACGTTGTAATTTCAAGTGTTCAACAGATGACCTTGATTCCTCACAGTCACATGAAGAGAGTGGAGCCAAAATATCCAATTCTTCCCATTGGTCTTTCATTTTTGTGTAATAACTGGTCACTGAATCAGTGCCCTATCTCATTGTTGCAATTTCAGTTCAAAGGTGATAGATCCTTGTTAGTTTTGGTCGATCGAATCTCTCCTGAAAGTCATTCCACCCCTTTCTCGTATCTGAGACATAAACAATTCATGGTATTAATTCGATTGAAACTGTGCTTCCAATCCAAGACAACACGATCACATTATACTTTTCCTATTACCCAATTAATTTACCTCTATATCTGCTCTTACTACAGGAACCGTCTACAAATTCAAGCTTACCTTTTCCTTGCAAAGCTAGCTTCATTGCCTACTTCACATGGCATAATTCTCTGGCTTGGTGAGCTTAATTGGGATCAAAACTAGCCCTGGAGTATCTCCAGCTTGGAGTAATGGTGGATGATTATGATCAAGCAAGCTTACCTCATTTCCAACCATGTTTGCAAAATCTACCTTCTTTAGTTAGGTCAATTTTACCGGAGCTTCATGCCGGAGCTGATCCTCATGACCGCCGCTGTGATACCATGAAGAAATTGACGTTGAGGTGAAGCTCTACAGCTCAATCAATGTAGTTGACGTTGAAGTGAAGCTCTACTGCTCAATCAATGGAGTCGTAGATTAGGACACATGAAACAATAGAATATTCTAGAATCAGAAGAAGAGAATAAAGAAGGGAAATATATATTTTGTTATTATTCAAAAGTGTACAATGTCAGCCGCTTTATAGACTTAATCCTCACGTGACTATCATGCGCAATTAGCCAACTCTAATAGTATTAACTAACTCTAATAGCGTAACTAACTCTAACAACAATTAGGTTAACCAACTAACACTCTGTTTGGATCATTGTTCCCCATCATTTTATAATGTATTATATTGTATTGTATCGTATTGTACCATATCGTTTTATGAATACAATGTTTGGATAGATTGTATTGTTTGTTATTGTTAAATAATATTTTTTTTTTTGGTTTGACTGTACCGTACTGTACTGTAACTGATAAGTTTACTAAAATACCCTTAATTGTTTAAATATTAAATTTATCAAAAATTATGCATAAAAATAATTTTAAAAAATAAAACAGAAAGAAGGCAAAACATAAGAAAGCAAAACAAAGGAGCGAGACAAAAGAAGGCAAAACAAAGGAGCACAACTAATTAGATTTGAGTTACAAGCAAATTAGGAGGAAAAAAATAAAAACAGAAGGCAGTAAAATACGTTTAATATTGATTTGGAAAAAAACAAAGTAGGTTATAAGTTGGGAGATTTGGAGTTAAAATAGAAAAAAAGATAAAGGGTAAAATAGAATTGTCAAGTAATATGTTAGGGCATAATTGGAAAGAAAAATAGGAAACAATCCCACCACACCAAATCGATTGTTTCAAAAAAGGGGACTTTTCATTGTTTCGGAATTATAAATTTAACAATACAATACAATCAATTTTAATGAAACAATCAAAACAAATTTTGTTTTGAAATAACAGTATAATATGATACAACGAGAAACAACCATCCAAACAAGCTGTAAGTTGACCACCGACTGCATTACTACTTCAATAGTAAGCTTCATATTGTACTACCTAATATTTGTATAATAACTTGAGTAATTCTTTAGATTAATAATCTAAGTATGATTGTGTTAGCATATCAATTAGTTTAGCTTTTCTTTCTTCCTTTTTTTAGATTTATCTTTTTGTTGTTTCATAATTTTGTATAATTAATTAATTACAAGTCAAAAGGTATATAATTATTTTTAGGGTAATACCTGTTATTTGCTAAATATTAAAGTAAAACAAAAGCTCTATGTATTATTAATATATCAGTATACAAGAGTTATAGGTGCATCATGGTATATTATGATTACTTATATGTTAAATGGTATTCATACTATTCTTGGTATACTGTATAGCACACCACCAACAACAACATATCTAATATAGTCTCACAAATGTGATCTGGGGTTTCCGGTATACCATAATTACAATTTTAGCACGATACTATGATTATTAATATGTTAAATGGTATTCATGATATTCTTTTTACACTAATAGCCTATTTGGCCAAGCTTCTTTTTGGTCAAAAGTGCTTTTTTTTTTGCCAAAAGCACTTTTGGCTGAAAATTGAGGTGTTTGGCCAAGCTTTTAGAAGGAAAAAAAAAATGCTTTTGATGAGAAGCAGAAGCAGTTTTGGAGAAGCAGAAAAAAGTAGTTTCTCTCCAAAAGCACTTTTATGAGAAGCACTTTTGAGAAAAATAAACTTAGAAGCAGTTTTTTAAAGCTTGGCCAAACACTAATTGCTGCTCAGAAGTGCTTTTCAAACTAATTAGCCAAACATAAACTGCTTCTCACCAAAAGTACTTTTGAGAAAAGCACTTTTGAAAAAAAATATTTCTCAAAATAAATTAATTTTTGTAGCTTGGCCAAACGGGCTATAAGTAGCATACCATGCTTATAGTTGAATCATGGTATACTTTGTTTGAGTATGTATATTAAATGATATATCTAATATTCTTGGTATACCATATGTGTTGAATCGTGGTATTCATTGTTTGAACATGTTAAACGATTGGAGTATACCCATACATTGGTATACCATAAGTAGTGTTGAATCATAGAATACATTGTTTGAATACGTTAAATGGCATTATTCTTAGTATATTAAACATTTGTATACCATATTTCTGTTGAATGATAATAATCTCATAATTTTGAAAATAATAATAGTAATAACAACAACAACAACACGGTACCTCTCGATAATTATAATCGATTACTGATTTTGTAGAAAGTATATTAATGTATTAATTTTAGGATTTGGTTGTTTCTCTAAAAAGAATAAAAAATAAAAATAAAAGTTAAAAAAATAATAAACTATTTCTAATAGTAGAGAGATATAATTAGCACTTTCCAAAAGCAAAACTATGACAGAAGGCCAAAAAAGACGCCCAAAATTCACTGTGCAGTGTAATTATACTCCGATAGTGTAGGGAAGCTAATACGACTTTTTCACGAGGGGTAAATTGGAAAAAAAAACCTTGATTTGCTTTGGAGCTATCATCCATCCATCACCCTTTCAACAATTCAGATTCTAAGATCAAATCTGTTTTCTTGCACAAATTCATCACTGTGAGCTCCCTCTGTATGCACAGAATTATCAAGAACAAAGATGCCAGGTCCAGGACCGCACATGATGTACACATTGGGGTCTGGCTTAGGCCTGATGAGTGTATCTAATGGCCGGTTCACCCCTCATCACTGCCTCACCTATTCAATCAACGCTTTCTTCGGGCCGGATATTGGATCTTTCTCTGAATGGCTAACTTCCACCCTTGGATTAGGCAGTGCTTTGGGTTATGCAATCGAGCCGTGGATCCATGACCCTTTTTATTACATCCTTATTCTTGGTATTCCCATGTCCATGCTTTACAGTACTGCCTCCAAATTCCTCCTCAAGAAGGGATTGCTTGATTCCGCTTCTGGGGTTAGCCCCTCTACTCTCTGCTTCTCTATTTCTTTGTTTATAAACAATTTTGATAGAATTGCCCCTAAATTATGTTTTTTTTATTCAATAGGTGGCGCTAACGAGGAAACAGTGCTTATTCCTGGTGGCTGCAGGCTCTTTGTCACATTTTTTCTTGGACCATCTGTTTGAGGTAAACTTTTGCTTATATATGGTCATGTTTTTGTGAGCTACTATAATTTTACTCTGGTCCTTTTAGGAAAACTTTGGTGTAATGTAGTGTTTTTGAGAGATATGTAGCTATTTGTGTTCCCCACATATGGGAATATTTAGCTATTTGTTGTTGTTGTAGCTATTTGTGTTATTGAATCGCAGTGTTGTATAGAATTGCATTAGAGGTTTAGCACAGCTAGCGTTCTGAACGTGCCTGCGAAAAATTTGGCTCTGGTCCTTGTTTGATTTAGAGTCCACAAGGTCCTAGCAGCTTCATAAAAGGAAATTGTCTTTAATCTATTTTTATTTTGATCAGTCGATTTTACTGAGCTAAATGGGGGAAAGGAGATTGCTTAGAAAGGAACTAACTAGTAGTTGAGGTTCAAAGCCTCCAGTAAATCAAGCCAGGCGTCTATACATAGAAAAATTTATCCTTTTCTCCTAAAATTTTTTATTTCCAAGTAGCATTTGCCATACCATCGGAACTCTATGGCGATTTCTTTCCCTCCAGATTGATCAAAGCACATGGAAAGGTGCTATATGCCAGCTCTTTCTCCTATCTCTCCTAAGATGAATATTTTTACTATCCAAATAACATCTGCTGTAGCAACCCATTGAACTTTAAAAAGAGACAAAATGAGTCACCAGCATACAGAAGCTTTACGGCAGTGAATTAATAGATGAGTTCTCTACCTCTTTAGACTTGCACATGAAGCACCAACAAACTTATGGTATATTCCTTCCTCAAATTGTAACCCATTACTTATGGGCCATAAGGATTGTATTTTGAACGATGCGCCTAGCAAAAAGGCCATTAGGTAATATTGAGCAGCAAATAACTTTAGAATATCTCCTAAAAAACCTGGGTTCAGAATAGATTTGCTATTTCTACTGAGTCGCTTTCCGTGGTAAAAGAACCAAGGAATTTTTAACAAAACAAGAACATCAGCTATTTATCTTTTCAGGAAGTTTGGAACAGGTGCGAAGTAGGGAAAATGAAAGAAGTGGTTCTGATAATTGTATACTAGTTGATTGTCGAAGAGTTTGTCACACAATAGAATTTTGTTAGATATGTTTGACGATATGTTTTTTGTTGTTTGTACTATCTTGAATATGGTTATCTAACTGGTTGATAACTTTTGCTAAAGGAGTGGCTTCGTAAATCCACATTGTATGAGTACTGTTGTCTGTTGTTGTGTGATTAAAGTAAAGAGTAGACCTATCCTTATCAACTCTAAAAGATTGAGTCTCTGAAGAGAATTTTGTTGTAGCAAAGATAGTTTGGCGATAATGGTTATATCGTGGCCAACTTTTTTAATTAGCTTCTACAAGTTTTACTTGGGTTATGTACTACTGGAGGAGGCATATCAATGACTATCCTCTCATCTGTAAACCTTCAACACAGAGCGTGGGAGAGGATGAGGTAAATAGGGAACATACATGAGGAATTGGTTGCGCCCTGTCTCCTTCCCCCTTGATATCAAATATACCCTACATTTATAACCATAACATCAGTTATAAACTGAGGTATAACCATAATTTCTGCTTATAAACATGTTTTATTTATTCGTGATTTGAGAGATGAACGGAAAAAACTATAGTACTGAATCTTATCAAATCGATAAGTTAATCCTCAAGGGAGGATGCACTGGGTTTGTTGTTGTTGAATCCTCAAGGGAGGCTATTGAAAAACCTCCAAAGGCCTAAAAAAGGGAGGTGGTAATTAGACCCTGATATCTTTGCTGGCAGGAGGTAGCAAGTAGCAAGTACCTGGTGGAGTTGTCGAGGTGTGATTAAGCTGGTCCGGAATTTACTGTTATATGAAAAAAGGGAGGTGGCAATTGGAAATTGTATGTACTATCATAGAAAAAGGAGGAAACTTTATTGCTATTGGAAGCATGAATTGTTATTTTAAGTAGTGAAGTCACCTCCTTCCATGTTATAGTTCGTGGGGCTTAATCGGTAAGGCTCTCTAAGAAACGTCATAGTGATCTCAGAATCACCTCTTTTCATGGTGTTTCCAAGAAAGTGTATCTTTTCTTTGCTTTTAGTGCAAATTCTCTCTCTACCACCTGAATTCAGCAATAGCCCTTTTTGCTTAATTCCTTATTCCTCTTGTAACAGGAAAATGGGAAGTCTACTATGTACACTTGGGTATTGAGCACAGGTTGGTGGGAAGGTCGTGCACCGATTAATCCAGATGCTGTTGTTGTGATTGCTATTTTATGTACCTGCTTGATCGCCGACTTTATTTACATCAACAGGTGTTTGCTGATGGATTATTCAATCAGATTTTGTTTTGTTTCCAGTTGCTTGGTCTGTCATTAACATGTCATCTTTGGGACGTAATTATCTTGCAGAGTGAAGCCAGTGAAACTGCTCAAGTTACGAATTATCAACTCTGTCAAGCTGATCTTGGTAATTGCTACCTTATATTGCTTATGGTGTGCAACCCAAATATACTTGGTTCGTCCTCGTCGACCAGCAGTAGGTGAAGAGGCTGATCTTGGAGTCCTTGTGTTTATGGGAATATATTTTTTCCTCCCTCATTGGCTGTGCATTATGTCCATGAACTCAAGAGATCCGCAAGAACTTTTGCCCCTTTGACTAAACAAGAATCATAATGACTAGTGACACAGAAATCTCAAGGCCAATAGTGAGTGAAGCTGTTAGCACCATTTTGTAGAGGAGCTGAACTAGAGCATCTCTTAATCTTTAAGTTCTTGGCCACAGCTAGGCATAAAATTAAATTGTTTCCTGGCTCCACAAAGTCAAAAGTGTAGAGATTGTGATTTTGGAGCTACATTCTTTCTTCCTGGGGTGGTAAGTCAAACTGTATGGTAGGTCCTAGTGAAATATACCAAGAAACATAGGTCAAGCTTTGTAGTGTTTCAGGTTTTGTTGGTCAAATAATTTATAGCTCATATTTACACCTTGATTGTGCATGGAAATAAATAACTTAAGAGATGTTACATGATTCAGCTCCTCTTGAAGTTGTTGAGTTGCAACTTTGTCCATTTGCTCTTCTTTCCAAGATGGCATTTTTGCTCCATTTAGAATTGGCGATTAACTTTCCCGTAAGAGTTTTAACAACAAAAGGCAAATTGGCTTTCCAAAAGAAACTAGCATGATATTCAAACCCTATTAAATGTTTGTCAAAAGGGGAAAAAAAAGGTGAACAAAAAGAAGGAAACATACTTAGTGCACATTAGAGATCTCAATGCACACAAGAGGGGTTAGGTTAGGTACCATGCGCGCGGAGAACGGGAGATTTGTGTAGGTGCACTTAGTTTTTTCCTTTTCTCTTTGGCGAAATACATAAACGGCCCCTCTAAGTTGTCCTCAACGATTAGTCAGACACCTCGTTCATCATTTTAACACTTCTTCTCCACTAAAGTACTACCTCGTGAACCCTTCACACTGACATAACAAAGTGTGTGATTTATACGTTATTCTAAGCGCGTGAAACCCTCAAAATGAAGGTTTTTTATTTTTTCTTTTAAATTAAGGTTTTATTTTAACTTTTTTCTTTTAAATTAAGGTTTTTTCTTTTTTCTTTTAAATTTAACTTGAGACTGATCCATCAACTCTTAAAGATCCCCCTCCATTTATATAATTTTGGAGGAATACAAATCAGTGGAGTTTCTTTCTTGCGAGTTTCTTGACTTTCTTTCATATTTTGGAGGAATACAACTCAGAAGCCAAGAAAGAAACTGATGGGTCACACGACTGAACAAAGAGACACAAAACCAATTTCAATGGAAAAAATGGAGGTTGCCTGAAATTTTTTGAAGGACCCATCTGATTCTTCTTACGCCCTCTCTCGCATAAAAGATGGAGCTTCTTTTTCTGCTTCGTTTGATTTTTCTTACTATCAAATCTCAGTAAAACTGTTACTTTCAGTAGAACACTCATTAGAATCGTTACTTTCTCAGTGATCAACTTTCCGGTGAGGTTCGTCAATGATTCCCTTAGTGAAAAATGGAAGTGGCCTGATGGAAAGAATTGTGTTAATTTGTTGGATTGTTGGATGGAGGGCGGAAGAAGAAGATGAAGCTGGGGGGGGGGGGGG